>JADFUC010000302.1:0-101743 GCA_019722365.1 Lithospermum erythrorhizon
TCAAAAGCTGGTTCAGTTACGTATTGCTCGTTACGGAAATCGAATATGGGTCTTCAAAGTTTCAACTTTGGTGCGAGCCTCAGCTGTATGACTTTGGAGGTGTTTCTCCTAGCTCGGGAACTCCGATTAAGGGTGATTTAGTATCTGAGTCTAGTATATACCCTAGTTTTTGTTTAAGATTTTTATAGGCTGCTTGGGCTTTGATTTCTTGATGAATAATTTTATCTTTGTATCTTGTGCTTTTCTTGGCTTTCTTTTGATATAAACTTTTTATGCTATGTGCCTTCTTCGTTCACATAGCATATGTACTTGAGAACTTGCATGTAAGTATGGACCCTTAGGATGCTTTTCCTTCCCTGGCATTTGCTTTTTATCTCTTTTACTTGCTTTGTGAGTTTGAGCACAGAGACTTGGGATATTGAGCACATGCTCTTATCACTCTTCGTTGATGTGCTCACCTTGCCTTTGAGTCATAGGTTTGGTGTAGGTAGGTAGTATGCATGACCCTCACCACGCTCACTGAAGTGCAGACAACCCAGGGTTTTTAGTGGTGAGGCGTTCCCTACTTTCTTTTGACCACTTGCTCTTGGGGTATTTCTATTTTGTGTTTAGTCCTCTCTTGGTGACTCATTTGTTTGAGGGGCGTCGATGAAAACAGAAAGGAAACGTTCCCACTTTCCAACTAACTTCTTGGAGTAACACATGAGTTAGGGGATGGATGTTCATCCCCTGGATACTCCTATCGTGATCTTTGGTGCTTCCTCATTAAAGAGGGGATAGGTGCCCCGTCGGACCCACGTAGTCTTTTGGGATTTGCACCTATCTTTCTTTCAAGTGAGATGCATCACGATACATTAGCCCCTCTTTGTGACGATTTGCACTTGCTTTGCTTATCTGTATTAGCTACTTTTAGTACCCATCACCCTTCTTGGTTGGATTTGTTGTCTCTTTTTTGTTTTTCTTGAGGTCATAGGTAGTTCATCGTAGCTTCCTCACATGGGGATTTCTCGAGATTGCATGGTACTTTGGTGGCTCTTTATGGATTCTTTGAAGAACAAGAATTTGGCGGGGTGAAGGCATGCTCTGTAGCTAAGATGGGCGAGCCATACCAATCTGTTTTACTACTAGGCTCGTCCTCATGAAGCGACTCTTGAGGCTTCTTTTCATGGAGTGAACTTGTTGTTTGGTTGGCATGAAGAGCTCCATAAATCACGCCGTCACTGGGTGACCTCCGTCACCATCCTTACTCGGTGACTATCTGCATGCAAAGAGACGGATAATTTGGAGTCTTTAACCTAGATCTCGCGGAAAGTGTCGTCGACTGAAATCTATTTGGGCACATCATCCTCTTATGCTTTTTATTCGCGTTCCGGCCAGTCGCCGTCATCTTGATCTATAATCCATAATCCATAATCCATTCTATGGAATGCGTCAAGACCAGCAGGCTGTTGAGAGATTAAATCCTTTGGAGAAGGCTATTCATCGGGTAAGAAGCGGTGAGGTTCTCGATGAAAGATGAAGAAGTCTGTCTCGTGAGATGGAATATGCAGGAGAGGCTTCTTCCCGTATAGTTATCATGTCTCCTAACTTGTTTAGGCATTGACTTGTTCTTTATTTACTTCGCGTTTATGAACACATGTATGGAGTTTCTTTTAAGTTTAATAACCACGTGTTTTCCTTTTGCTTCATTCTATGTTTGTCTTCGTATGGTAGCTTGTATGAAACCAATAATTTTATGAGTTGTAGTTGAGCTGAGACTTCCCCGAATGCCCTACGTGTCTTGAGATCATCCCTCAGGATCAAGTCAAACGTAGTTCATTTGGGTGGATAGTTTTACTTCTTATCCGTGAAGGTGTTAGATATTTTATGCTCTTACCCATGAGGTACATTAGGCGTTTATGCTCTCACCGGGGGTATGGGTGTTTATGCTTTCGGCCAAAGGAGTTGTAAAGGTGTTTTTATGCTCATGAGGAGGCATTGGGTGATTTATGCTCTCACCAAAGAGGTACATTAGGTTATGCTCTCTGGGAATTGTGGGTGTTTTATGCTCTTTGAGGTCTTTGTGAGGTGGTTTAATGCTCGCAAGGGTACATTGGGGCGGTTTATGCTCTCACCAGGAGGCGTATCTTGTATTTTCAGGTAAGATCGCTTGAGTAGAAGTCCTCAAATTTCATGAGAGGATGTATTTCATGAGCATAATCCTTTCTTGTATTTGCTGACTTCACCTCAAGAGCCTTGGCCGAGGGGTAGTACTAAGGGTTGCTTGATGTAATCTGCGTTAGGTTAGTGCTAAATTTGGTTGAGACATATCGGCACAGCATTCGTCTCTTAGTCATAAGATCTAGACACATTGTCGAGATGGAAGTAGGGATTTGTTTCCCTTACTTTTCTTTGCACTTGATGTACTGGATCTTTTTGCTTCGCCATGGTTTTATCCCACTTAATGCACATTTCTTTTTTATGATTTTTTGTTTATTGTTGCTACTTTCATTCTTTTCTTTGCGTACCTTGATTTAATCCGGCCCTTGTAGAGGACAACATGAATGTTGTTTTAGTTTATGGTACTTGATCGTATCAAGTTGCCTACGGATACCTCGCGGATTGCTCCTTGAGGATCAAGCCAAGCGTAGTTCGAGGGTTTGATCTTTTGGCCTCGTATCAGGAGAATTTGGCGGTTATTCTCATGCTTTCGGGAGAGTTGGGCGGTTTAGCCTCGTACTCGGAGGTTGGGCGGTTTAGCCTCATGCTTAAGGCGGGTGGCGGTTATCCTCATGCTCAGGAGTATTCTTGAGTGCGCTTTAGAGGTGTTTGAACCTCGGGTTTCGATTGCTCGTGCATCTTACCCTTGTTATGATAATTTCTTGTTTTTCTTGAAGTCTCAACCTATCAACAACTTTCATGAATATGGGGTATTGTTGACTTGTATACTTAGGCATTAGCCTTCCGGAAACATTCATTCCACAATGTCACGCTCGTGGATATATTAGTATACCGGATCATCCGGAGTTTCTTTTGAGGAACTCTTCGGCGATGCCCTTGGCTGGAGTGATGCGTGAATATTACGATATAGTCAACTCATGCACATATCGTTTTATTTGAAGTTCCTCTTACTTCCTCGAAAGTACATGCTTGAATGGTCATGCAGATACGTGATTTTTTGTCCGTTTACGCATCTTTTCTCAGCATTATGCATGGGAGATTGTGCGAATCTTTTTTCTTCGTACTTCCCCGAGGATGCACTCTTGGGCTGGGGCCAGTATTCCCGTCTGTGACTTCATCTTGTTCTTGATGATATTTAAGCATAAAGCGAGTTTCTTAGTGTTTCCTCATAGTTCGCGGTTGGCTTACCCAATCTGTCAAAAGACGGACTTTCTTCGGATCACCTTTGCCCCCAACCTTAGGAAGACCGACTTCCTTTTGATTTTCTTCTCGGTGGTTGAATTGCCCCCAACCTAAGGAATATTGGTGTTGTTTTCTCACGATACTTGATACGTAGAATCTTTTCCTCGACCTCCGTTGTGTAGTGGTTTGTCACCCTCTTGATTAAGACTCGAAGTGGTTGTTTTGGTGTATATCCCAATCCCGCAATTGAGTTCTTGATAGATCATCCGTTCCGCTTTATCATCTTCTGGGTGTCATTCAACCCATACTCTTGGCTGTTGGTAACTTCGGGTGGTAATTGTCCCATGTCTTTTATCTTTGACAGGATCATACCCTACCTTTAGTAGTAGGGAAATTAAGTAAGCTTCGGGCCGACCTTCTATGTTCTATCTTAGGTCCTTCCTTCGGTGCCACGAAACCTTTAAGGCGACCTTTGCTTGAATCAGATCTTCCTCAGAAACTGTTGTGATATAGGAGCTGGTTGCTTGAGGTGAGGAGGATGCAGGGAACCTACAGCAACTTTCTTTATCTTTGAGATTTGCTCTTCTTCTTGTAGTATTTGGCATCAACAAAGTGGGATTCTTCGGTGCAAATGGATTTATCTTGCCTTCACTATTTTCTCCATTCCATCTTCTGTGCCCCAAGCAGTGAAGTGTAGAGGGGGCCGAGTTCTTCTTTGGATCCATGGTCTTCTGGTAAGTTTTGTATGTGACCTTGGCGTCTATCATGGAACGGGATGTAGTCTCGATTCTCCTATCACAGATGGGGACTTACTTTCCCCAGGTTCCTCGGTAGTTTAAAGCCTTGGATAATGATCTGGGATTCTTTGTAAGTCTTACATTTGAAATGCCCAATAACCTCAATGTTTGGAGTGGAAGGATGTTCTCGCTAACCCTCCATTTACCGGCGATGCCTTATTCGACTCTTGTTCACGTATCTTGACACGTAGAGAGGTTTCTTGTGAGTACCCTCCTCTTGTGGCAAGTCCTCATCGATATTAGAAATGTATTGCGAAAGTCGGGGAGACTTGTGGAAGCGGAGTAGCGCCTGCCAGATGCTTGCCCGGGAGTTGAGTCTTTGCCGACTTGACACATACATGGGACAACCATAGTCTTCATCGTGCAGTGAGTCGGCCCATGCCTTTCCCCTGAATAATCTTGCTCTCCCGAAAACCTTGGGCACCTTAATTGCGGTAGAAATTTGAGCAGTGGGTGAGAGTTATGTGATTGGAGAGGCTTTGTCTTCTTAAAGAGTAATTACCCCGCTTTCTTGTAGGTCCATCACCGCTCTTTAACTATGAGCATACGCATGGGATGCCCTGTTATCCTATGATACTTGTAGAAGTTAGGCTCCATGCTAACCCGATTTGCCTCCTGCGGTCTCTTCGGTGCAGAGATACATGAGTTTTGCTTTTTATCATTTCGTCGAACATTGTTGGGATGTCGCGAGAATCGAGGCGTATCTATCCTCCAAGGTCGAGTCAGCTTCCTTAACCTTCTTGATTACGAAGGTGAACTTTGTTGTTTTAGAAGTCCACTGACGTGTGCTTCTTTCTTCTCGAGCTTGGAGTTCTCCTTCAGCCTCTTGGGATGTGCCAGTCTTGAATAAGAGGCTGCGGTGGAGGACACATGTCGCTTTATTAGCGGTATCTTGAGGATTCCATATCATGTGCTGCAGTTTACTCTTTGCTCAGATATCTGGAGAGTATCCACTGCATGATGTCTGCGAGGTCCCAATGCATTCCTTGGATGCACATCTTGATGTTGATGACTACGAAGTCTATCTTTTACACTTTAAGTTGAGTTCCTGCGGTTGATGAACTATGTAACCCGACTCTTTTTTCTTTGCTTGGTAGCGGTTAGCTCCCATCATACTAAGCTGTTCTCTTTGTCTTGAAGAAGCGATTGAGAATTCGCTAATTGAGCCCGACTATCTATGGAGGCTGAGGCTCAAATCAGTATACTAGTTGAGCATTCCCTTTGAGGAAGCGAGCGAACTATTTGACATTTCATCGCCGGTCGGCGTTGTTGCACGTCAACAAAATGGGCTACATATTTAGGGTTCCACTTCCGCCAGTGTTGGAGCAGGTGGTGATAGCCCTTAGGCATCAATTTTGGTCTATCTGAGAGTATAGGAGCTTGTGGTAGAGTGTAAGTGACTCCCGATCTTCATAGCCTTTGATTGCCCTCATTATATACTCCGCCGGTTGTGCTCTAGAATCATTCCATTTCTTTGACATGATGGGAGCTTCTCTTGTGCTCCTTGTTTGTCTTTGTGATGACCACGAGGTATAGTGAGGGATAGATGGATCCCTCATCTCCCATTTAGAGCCATAGAGCCTCTTTTACTGCTTTAAAATTTGCTTCCATTGCTCTTGCTCTACGTTCTTGATTAGCCATTTTCTCGACATTTGAAGCGATAGAGTCATCTTGGTCTTCGAATCTTAGACATCTTTCTACCATCCTGTTGAGTTAGCCATTTGTTCTTAAGGGAGGTAGTACCGGTCATAATGCGGTGCTAGGGAGGTCTGTAAGCTGAAGTGGACTGCGGTTGTAGATCCTCGTCGGGTGCTGGGTGAAATCCGCAGTTGCTTGAGTTCTCGATTATTAGATCCCTTTGAAGTCCTTGGATATGTTTTTAGAAGGTTCTTGAGTGGCCTTGGCGCTTGGCTGCTTCTCTTGTTATGAGTTGTTGCAGCTACAGAGCTCATGTCGTTAGCAAAGAAGACTTCATTAGGTCTTTGAAGGACATCTCGTGATACGTGCACTTGATGGAATTTGTCTTGGTGTGACTCCTTCTCCTTGCTTAAGGAGTCTTCGATATAAAGGAAAGGCTTCGGATAGTCCTCTTGGAAGCATCTCGGTTATCAGCCGGTGTGAAAGGTATTAGACTAGTCTCACGGGCGTGCCACAAAATTGTAATGAAAAGAAAGAATTTTTTATTATTTATGATAGGGGGTACAAATAAAATCCCCTTTGTGAAAAATTACCGATTAATACGAGTTTTATCAAATCGAAGAGTTCGTGTCTAAAACTATCGTTCACTAGAGTTTCTTGGCGATTTAATGAGATATCGACTGTGATTTGAGCTTGATTTGAGTCTTGACTTGGCTTGATTTGATTTGATTTGACAAACCTTGAGCTTGAGCTTGACTTGAGCTTGATCTTGACAGACTTGATTTGGATAGGAGCTTGAGCTTGATTTGAGCTTGAGCTTGACTTGAACGATTTGGATAGGGCTACCGGGCGAGCTGGATAGATGTCTAGTCTTGGTTGACTTGAGACTGAGTGCGGACTTGGATATGGTCCGGGCAGGGAATTGTAATGGCGTATTCGTGTTGGGTTTGTATGGACTTGATCTTGAGTCTTGGACTTGATCTGGTCTACTTCACACTAGCTGAGACTCATTGATGGGACTTGGTTCTTTGGATAATCACGCCTCCTTGATGGGACTTTGGATTTGGTGTTCCGCCTTTTGTGGTGGGACTTGGTGATTTGAGAGGCCTCCTTGTCTTCGGTGGGACTTAGTGCCTTGATATGACACTTGATTTGGGATAGAACTCCGAGCTTTGAGCTGTATGGAGTGATATTGCCCGTGTGGGACTTATTGAGATTTGGTCTCAGCTGGGATTTAGCGAATTTAGCCTCACTTGAGGATTCAAGCTAGGAGTTAAGCTCTCTAGCTTCTATTATCTTGACAGCCCAGTGGCTTATTGCTATACGGTGATGATCAGTATGGAAGGTGGAATGCTCCAACCTTGTTGACGATATCGATCAACTAGATAGGGGCCTTAGTAAGCGTGTTTCTGCCCTAGAATCCGGTGTGGAATTTGAACAATCGGTTTATTCCTATATTTGGGATTTGATGAATCAAATATGAAATTTATCAGGTGTTCATCCAAGTTTGAATGTCCCGGGGGACCCGTGGCCCAATCTGAATATTGAGGCGTTCTTAAGAATCTTTAAATTGATTCTTGTCGGATTTTGCTTGAGCTTGAAGAATTATTGTGTTTGTCAATAGCCCTTGATTTTTAGGTGTTTTCCGGCCACACATTTTCTCTTGGCCGGCTCCAAATACTTAACTTAGAAATTCGGAGAACTTCTGTAGATTTTCTCGGTTTTTTTTTTGTGTGTGTTGAATTGAATGAGTGTTGATCGTTGATCTTTTTCAAAATCAGTTTGAAGCGGGGTATTTATAGGTTTTACGGGCCTCAAATGCTCGCTTCTAATTGGCGATTTGTTTGGGTGGATCGCGATCTTAAGCGTAAATTTTGAGGCGAATGCACGGACGTCGGATATTTTAGAATTACTTGATCACCAAGTAATGCATTTGGGCCTCTTTTGATGAGAAGAAGTTCGGATTCTTTTTTTGGGTCAAGCATATTTCATATTGACCCGGACCTTCTAGGCCTTGAATTTACTGCAACGACTTAGGTGCGATTTTGGACCACAAAACTTGTGGGGAGTCTTGATTTTAAACCATAAAACTTGTGGAGTCTTTATTTTAAACCCGTGGTTATAGATTCTTCATTTCGAAGCCAACGGCCTTCGGTTCGTCCCGTTTGGTCGATTTAATTGATAAAAATTAGGGTTTTCGATCCCTAATTTTGTCGGCGTTTAATTAGGGGTTATCTTCTCGGGAATCCTATTCGGGGATTCAATCAGTAAAAACCCTTGTTGTTATTTGACTTGATTTACTCTAGGGGTTTGATTTGCGAGAAACCACGTTCGTTCGAGGTTTGATTTGAATTTTAGGAGTTTAATCGGGGAACCCTAATAAGCCGCGTGGCATTTTCTGTGGTCCGACCATAATCCAATTTGATTAATTTGACTTAATCAATTTAATTATATTTTTGATAAATTTTTCGATGTCTACGGTTGTGGATAAATGATGACGTCTATAAGAAATTTTACATTCTTTCCTCCACTTCTCATGATTGAATTAGGGAGGTAGTCGCCCCCCTTTTTTTTTCAAGTAAATATTTATTGTTAACAGATAAGGTTTTAAGTATATTTTTTCAAAAATTATGTTGTGTTGTCACTTCAAAAAATTTATATAGACTCTAATTTATTTTAATTGATGTTTTTGTTTTACTATCAACCTTTGATAACTAATTATTACTTGTTATTTCTTATTCGAAAAAATATAAAATTAATATTATTTGATTGGTCTTAAAAATATATTTATAATATTAATTTCTTGTAATTTTTTATAATATAATTAAAATATAATTGATGATCAAATTTAATCATTCCAAAACAAAAACGCAAATTAAAATGAATATTTTGTTATATTCATTCATTTATCACTTATTTTAACTCTCTCCCGACATAGATGTAGAGCAAGAAGCAAGTATGTATGTGGTCCATATATATATATATATATATATATATATATATGTGTATATATATATATATTATAATTGAAAAAAATTTGAAATAAATACTCCCTCCATACTAAATGATTGTCATGTTTGATTTAAGTGCTCCAAATTGACAAACTTTTATGCCTTCATTGATAAACATAATTTTGATTTGAATAAAATTTAATGGTAATATTAAAGTACATTGAAAATATTATTATTTGATAATTTTCACCAAATATTATAAAATAGAAATAAAAATATTTAAATTTAACATTTAATGTATGAAAAATCTAAATTTAAACTTTGACAATCTATTGGGGATGAAGGAGTATTAGATATGTAAGTTGATAATTTTTTTCAATTGTTCAAATGTAATACAAAATATCACATAATTTAGATATATTATTTACTAGTAATTTTTAGATTAGAATTTTTCAATTGCAATTGAATAATTATCATACAAATTTTTTAGTATGAGTAGACTAATTTATTGCATTAAAATGGATTTTACTTATTATTATGATAAAATTAAAAAAATCAAAAGGAGTATTATAGCAATCAATTTTATCTGTTGATAAAGATATTGAGTATTTTTTATATAATTGGACGAAGATGTTAATGAACATATGATAATTAACATAGGCATGAAAGTGCTAAAACTCTTATGCGTGATTAAATAACTCCAACTACTTTTGAATTATTATAAATTTTTAGGAAAAAATTTATTATTTATTAATTATTACATATTTTCACCAATATATACAAAATATTATAATAAAGGAAGTAATATAGTAATTAGTAATGTGAAAAGAAGCAAACTCACACTTTTATAAGTAGGGATTTAATCACGTACGTAAGTGTTAATTTGTACAAACCAATGGAGTATATTTAATCACGTAGTGTTAAAAACTCAATCTTATAATACTCCTTTCATCTCACCATGAGTTTACATTGATTTTTTTTCCATAATTTATATCATTATTTTGACCAATTCTTATATATGTATTTTTGAAAATACAAAATATGTCAACTTTAACTAGTATTAAAATAATATTATACCTAAATTTTTAAATAAGATAGATCTTTTTAAAAGAAGAATTAAATTAAGATCTTGCGTAGATCATTCGATTCTAGTTTATAAGATGAATTTATATGAAAACATAGATTGATTGTACTTGAATTGGGCTTGAGTTGGGACCGTCATCAACTTGAATAATCAGAGTCACCAACGATGGATCACAACAAAAAAATGACTACATTTAACATGAAAAATAAAATAATACAACTCGTCCATCGGGTGAACTAATCAACACCACAACAACTGGAAAATAATAATACAAATACAACGATATTTTGTTTACAATAATAATTATTACGTACAACAAAACTCCAAAAAATATAAAAAGTATGGTATTGGTCTTCAACCTGTCGCCACCTCCTTGTGATGCTACCATTAATGCATCTCGGTCATCCCGCAACAACCTAGGCATAAGCATGCCGCAGGAAATGAGTCACCTAAAATGAGTGAGTACAAATATCACAAAGTTAACGCCACTCATATAATAATCAAGGATAGTCAAGACCCTTACCTATTTAAAGACTATATACCTCAAGAGTTATATTTTATATGCTACTCACCACAATATAAATCTTTCCTTAATGGGCTTTCCAACTAACACCGATAACCCACATCACGTCAACAACTTACTCACAGTACCCCTTAATCACATGAGTTATCTCTCTATTGGTTATCTTTCTGAAGTATAGCTAATTCTCGATATAATATACCACTCAAACATACCACAACTCAAACATATATCACCGACATCTCATAACTCTCAAGCATACACAAGCTCAACCCATATCTTTAGTTCACCTTAAAGTGCTACTTCTAATTATAGTCATACCTCTAGGACATCTAAATGTTTATCCTTAAGAACCTCCAAATCGTTTCATTATCTTAATACAAGCGAGCAAGCATTATATCTTACATCAATATAACTTAGGAAATGCGAATTATCACCCCAAATTCTTCATTTAGTTTACTAAACTTGAATCAACGTTCCCCATATATATCATCAGCATCATCTATAGATTAGTAGCATGAACCTTGGTCATGATTTTATACCTAACGCCCTCTTTATTCAAGTTATCTCAACCATTTACCATCCACTTTTAACTTGTAAAAGGATGTATAGCGATTAATACCAACTTAGGACCCGCGAGAGAATCGTATATTATCAATAATCAACCGAAACCTAATTCGACATAATTTCATCAAGGCAACATCTAGTATAATCAGCACAACGTTCATAACCAATAAACAAGTCATAAAACAGATCATACAACACCATAGAAAATTTAAACAACATGTCAAATATGAATAAGACATATATATATATCCCAGACTACCTAATAAGGTCATACAACATAATTCCAAAGAAAGTCTCAGACATAACATATGGAGATATAATAGAAAGTTTCAGTAAAGCACACAATCACCCAGAAAGAACTCAAGAGACTCAACAACGACTATAACTCTAGTCATCGAACCATCATCTCTCGTATCGCAACTATACCAACCTCTAATCGCATATGCTCAATCCGTCTACTGCGGGAATGGACCAATCTATAATCACACACTTATACACTAAGTATAAGGCACACCGCCTGCCACTAAGTATAGGCAAACCGCACCTATACACTAAGTATAAGGCAAGCCGCGCCTGCACAAAGTATATACACCGCACTTACACTGAGTATAAAGGCAAACCAGCACTTATGCACAAGTATAAGGCCAATGGCGTCACATATTACGCAGGAAGGAGGCCACCTAACCTAATCATCTCAACTAAGGTCACATCCTAATGCTCAAATCGCCTCAAAGTCTTTCCTCGCCCCAACTGACACCTCTCAATAACCAACTACTCTACTCCCCAGACAATATCTAAACTTCCTTCTAAAATATGCAATCATAAATCAATCACAACTTTCGACAAGGTCACAAAAATACCAAAAGTGCCGACAAGGCCGAAATACTAAAAAAGTACCCGACAAGGCCGCGAGAAGCTCTAGCAGTGCCGACAAAATTACGGAGAACACAAACGTAAGTTGGACTTTAAGCTAGTACTTACCTCAGAAAGCAATCTTCAGCGCCACCAGAAATACAATCGCATAATCATAACATGGCTCACACAAATGAATCACACATAATCATCCAACAATTGTCATTATGCCATTCTCATAATCATACCTGATGTCATGTTCACACAATTTTAAAATGAAATCAAATGCTTGCAAGTGAGATAAATCTTGCCTTGGTTAGCAATAAGCGTCCGTCTACTCGATCCAAGTGCCTCCCCGCGTTCCGTATCTAATCCATTTGAAATAACAGTACTACTCGCAACAATTTTAACCCTTATCTTAATTAAATTGGGACTTTTCAGCCCATTTTAGTTACAAATTAACAACTAGCATAGATTGCTAGTATGTTTCAAAACTATTAAATGGCAATTTCAACTATCGACTAAACCCCATAATCGGCCAATACCTTAACCAAAATACTAACGTTTTAAACCAATTTCAATTAACCCAAATTTCCAACTTTTCCAACTAATCAAACCCATTTCTAACAACCTCAAATCCCAAAGCCCGTTTACTACTCAAAATCTAATAAAACTAATTTCAACATATATTCCTCCAACAACTTATAAATCATAATTTTCACCTCAAAACAATCACAATAAAGGTCTAATAACATATTTATACCCTCAACAACGTTTTAGAAAAAGTCAACCCAAAGTCAACTCAACTATACCAACACTTTCTACCCCAAAAATCGATTATTATCAACTCCTATATTATAATCTAAGCCTAGACAATAATTATATTCAATAATATCGCATAAGCTTGAAGTCAATCCAAAATTCCAAAAGTCAACGGCCTAAAAACGTCGAAATTCACATCAAACCGCGATATTTCCTTTCAAGAATAACTAATTTAGAACCCAAGAATCAATTGGAGCAATAAAATTCGAAATACAAAAAGTCAACAAAAAAGTCAACTGGGGCGATCTCACAAAATATTCAACAAGATCCCGGAGCCTTTTTACTATGAAAGCGAAGAGGGCGATGAGAGGCTCTCCAAAATTTGAGTCCAAAGCGAGATGGAAGAATCGAAGAAAAAAAAAATAAAGGAGGAGGGAGCTTCAACTCGGCGATCACGCAAAGGGAGAAGAGGAAGGAGGAAATGGGGTTTCTTCAGTAGTTTGGGCCATATTTGATGATTAAGTAGTGGAGTTGGGCCCAATAGTCAACGGTGTTGAACATTTAATTAGATGATACTTCTCGTTTAACTCATCTCGACAACCAACTTCCAAGCATTAACATTCACATCCTCAAATTATATTACCACCCAAATAATATCATTCCATTAGATTACAACTTTAAAATTTTAAATACGAAATGTACACTTAAGCCCGACCCAGATTCGTTTGTATTTCACCTATTCAACGAAATTTTGATTTCTCCTCCAAATAATCCACCGAGCAACTAGTATACTATAACGGTAATATTAGTAAGGCAGGTTATTACATTGATCTAGTCATTGAACAATTAGTTATCTTTAAAGTGCAGTTCTATTCATGCAAGAGATTATAGAAAGGAGTTAGGAAATATTACCTATAAAAAAAATGAAATCTCCGACAATTGATTTTATATATTACTCCTCCATCCCAAAATCTTATGGACTTTTTTTTTCAAAATGGGTATACCAGAAGCTATCTAGAAGCGTTGAAGGGCACTACTAGAATACGGGCAAAAGAGCGAGGCAAATCCCGGCCGCCAAATATAGAGAGACGGGATAGGCGTCGGGATACAACAAGCCCGAATAGTTCAAATTTGGCTTTAATGGAATCAGTTTTGGAGACGGTTTAGAGTCGGGGTGAAAAACAAATTTAAAAAGAAAATCAAAATATAAAATAAAATAACCCCGACTCCAACCCGTCTCCAATGTTTTGTTATAGTTGACTTTTAGCTACGGTTTAAGCGTCGGTCGTACAATATAAGCGCTTCTAAAAATAATTAAAAATTAAAAAATGTACCCCGAATCCGTCCGTCTCAATGTTTGATATTTGTTCACTTTAGCTACGGATTAGCGTCGGGTTTTTTAAATTTATACCCCCGTCGCCTTCCGTCTCCATTTTAAATAAGTTATTTAATTAAAAATAGCCCCCTCCCAGCGAGGCAGACAGGTTGCCCCCCGCCCCCACCCCCACATGAGAATCGACCGGACCCACCAGAAATCGACCATACCGCCCGACAATCGGCAACTTGACTTGACGATCAGCAACCCCCACTGATTAAGGTTAGATTCACTACATTACATTAGTTAAAATTGAGTAATTTGTTAAATGGTTGCTTCATTAGTTAAATAGTTAATTTCATTAGTTAAAGTTAATTTGTATAGTTTAATTGAATAATTTCATATGTTAATTTCATATGTTAAATAGTTAAATTCATATGTTAAATAGTATAGTTAAAGTTAATTTGTAAAGTTAATTTCATATGTTAAATAATTTGTAAAGTTAATTTCATTAATTGCGTTGTTCATATGTTAAATAGTTAATTTCATTAGTTAAAGTTAATTTGTATAGTTAATTTCATTAGTATAGTTAATTAGTTAAAGTTAATTTCATTAGTTAATTTCATTTGTATAGTTGATTAGTTAATTAGTTAATTTCATTTGTATAGTTAATTAGTTAAAGTTAATTTCATTAGTATAGTTAAATAGTTAATTTCATTAGTTAAAGTTAAATAGTTAATTTCATATGTTGAATGGTTGATTAATTGAATAGTTGAATTGTTGAATTGTTGAATTGTTGAATAGTTAAATAGTTGAATTATTGTCGTTTGAATAGTTGTGAATAGTTTATATATGGTGTGAATAGTTGTTAGTTGTGAATAGTTGTTAATTGTTAGTTGTGAATAGTTTATATATGTTGTGAATAATTGTTAGTTGTGAATAGTTGTTAATTGTTAGTTGTGAATTGTTAGTGTGAATAGTTGTTAGTTGTGAATAGTTGTTAATTGTTAGTTGTGAATGGTTTGAATAGTTAAAATATTTCTAATGTTTCTAATTTGATTGTACAGATAGTATGTGGTGGTAATAATAAGAATGATAAACTTGTGTAGAAATGATGGGAGTAAGCCGACCTCCAAAAGAGCGAGACTTAAGAATGACCATTATAGCCGAGCGGATGGCTCCTGTCGCCGTATGGCGGAGACTCAACTCCCCAGTCACGACATCGGTTTATTACATAAAGGCGGCGGCAGTTCATCCTCGAGACCGACAATCGAGATTCGAATCGACTACGTACATTCTGGCGTTTACAGAGACTCACGGAGGCAGCGCGAGGAACCTGCCATGTCTCGGGGCGATGATGGGCGATGATGAGAAGCGTGGGATCGGATTGGGGCGAGCCATTTGAAAGAGCATGATGAGGCACTTCTTTGTGCGAGGAGATGATCCACTTTCGAGAATTGGTCCTCATGGGTAAGTTGAGTTAGAGATCCTTTGAATTCGTAAGTCTCTTATCTGTCTAAATTTATTAAATTTTATATTTTTATTTATATTTATCTAACTTTTTTCGTTTCACGTTTTACTTTGAAGCTGTATGCGGCGACTCGATGTCGAAGTTCTTCTAGAGACGAGATGATGCGGGGTTGATCAGGAGTTTGGCCGTCGTACAAATCGTCGACATCGGGGAGCGACATCAAAATCGTTCCAAGTAAGTATACATTTTTGCTTAAAAATTAAAGTTGTTTAAAATAATGTTATTAAATAAAAGTCAATTAAATTTTTTTATTTGTTTTCGGGAGAGACATAAGATAAAGAATGGGGCGTATGAGGAGGCGGCCGTTGTTCGGCAGGCGCAAGAAGTGGAGAAACTGTGGCGTCCATGAAGACGAGGCTCTCTCGAGTACCCGTGTAATAACCGTTACGTTAAAAAAAAAAAAAAATTCGGTCGGTGGGTAGGATCCGGAGATAGTATAAATAATTTATGAATAAAATCGATGTCTGAGACTAGTATTATATGAGTAGTAGTTTATGTCATGGGAAATTTTACATTTGGAATCGGTTTCATTGAGATTTAAGTACGGAAAGTGGAGAAATTAACCGAAACCGAACGGGACTCAAGCTATTCTTAAATATCTTCTCATCCTTATCAACACATCATCTCACAAAGGACAATCTCATCTTCTTCTCCCTTGGTCTTGGCCGAGAATCCCCCTTCCCCCTCCCCTTGAAATTTTCTTCCATTTCTCTCTTCGATTGTTGCTCAAACTCAAAGATCGTTGGTTGAATATCTTCCCCTCATCATCTTCTTTGAATTAAGGTAAGAAAGTTCAAATCTTTTGGGATATTTCATGGGTTTTGACATAGTTGACTTTTGTTGACTAGGGTTGGAGGTTGTTCCAGATCTTCAGAGCAAGTTGCAAGGCTTCTTTCAGATGGTGAGGGAAGCCGTTTTATCATTGGCGACAACACGCTAGGATGATTTACGTGAGATGTCCCATGATTAGGTTCTTTGGCGATGTCTTACGAATCTTGCTTTGAGGCGTCATGGTGAAGTCCAGGAGACAACAGACTTGGATTCAGAGGCGGCCTACCCAAGCGTGCCAAAGACTTGCTGATTCCCCGGGCCCAAGGCGGAGGTTTGTTGTTGCACAACTTGATCTTGAGGCGGCGTCTTCCCAAACGGTCGGGCCTTAGAGGAGAGGAATTGAGTAGAGCGGGTCCAAGCGGCAGGCTCTTTATCTTGGAGTTAGAAGGCGATAGATTAGGCCTTGTAGGGCTGTAGTAACAATTTTCTTATCTATTTTCCTTTATCTTGTCTTGCATTTGATGTCTTTGGATCTTTTACTCCCGTTGGTTATTCCATAATGCATTTCCCTTTCGATCATTATCGTACTGCTGCTACTCTTCATTATATGCTTTCATCTTATCTTGACCCTGGTAGGACAACATGAATGTTGTTTTAGGTTATGACTACACTTGATATATATCAAGTTGCCTCGTACTCAAGGGTGGCCTTGAGATCAAATAGCGTAGTTCGAGAGTTTGATCTTTTAGCCTCATGTCGAGGAGGGTTGGGTAGTTTAGCCTACCGTGCTTTCCGGGAGGTTGGGCCAGTTTAGCCTCTCGTACTTTCCGAGAAGAGTTAGGCGGTTAACCTCATGCTGGTTTATCCTCATGCTCGGGAGGCGGGTGGGCGATTTATTCTCATGTTCAAGAGCATTGGGGCATTTTATCCTCATGCTGGGCGTTCCAGGTGTACTTTATAAGTATTCGGACCTCGGGTTTAGATCGCTCGTGTATCTTACCCTTGTCCTGATAGTCTCTTGTTCTACTTGAAGTCTCAACCTGTCAACAACTTTCATGAAGATAGGGTATTGTTGACATATGCTGGCGTGCTTCGTGGAAACATTCATTCCATAGTGTTTGCTCGTGGATGTATTTATATACCGGATCGTCGGTTTTCTTACGAAGAATTCATCGGATGCCTCTTGCATTTGAGTAGTGTGTGTATTCCTATAAAGGTCCCATCATACACATATCTTTGGGTCTCAAGTTCTTCCACTTCCTCTAAGGAGTATCCATGCTTGAGGTGGGTGTCTTGGAATTCGCGCCCCACACGTCCCGTTTCTGCGTCTCTTCTTATTGATATGCACGGGAGGTTGGCCATGAATCTCTTTTTCATTGTTTCCCAGCGTCGCCTCTGAACTAGGGGGATCTTCGCTTGCATCTTCATCTTGTCCCTCTACGTTGAAGCATGATGCAGAGCTTTCTTCTAGTACTTCCTTCTTGAGTGTTGAGGTTGGCTTCCCTAATCTGTCAAAGATAGACTTTCTTCGGATCACTTTTGCCCCAAACCTTAGGAAGACTGATTTCTTTCTGATTTTCTTCTTGGTAGTTGAGGTTGCCTCAACCTAAAGAATCTTGGCGTCGTCTTCCATGTATTTGATTTAGAGCCTTTTCATCAACCTACTATGTAGTGGTTTGTCCTCTCTTGATTAAGACTTCGAAGTGGTAGTTTGCGTGTATATCCTGACCCAGCAGTTGAGTTCTTGATAGATCATCCTTTACCTTTATCATCTTAGGGTGTCATTCAACCCCGCCTCTTGGTTCGTGGTAACCCGGTATTAATTGTCCCATGTCTTTTATCTTTGACAGGATCATACCCAGCCTTTAGCAGGAGGTCGTAACCTTTCGCGCCCATGCTTCCATGTTCTATCTTGGGTCCTTCCTTAGGCGCCACAAAACCTTTAAGGGGCGATGCTGCCACCTTTTCGGGCTGAGTGAGAGGTAAGGTCAGGCCTTTGAATGCTTGAATCATATCTTCCTCCGCTTCTTGTAATGTCGAACTACCTGCTTGAGGTGTGGAGGTCGTCTGGGGCACCTCTGGCCTTTGTTCATGGTGGGATTTGCTCTTGTTCTTATAATATTTGGCATCAGCAAAGTGGGATTCTTTGATTTCGAATGGGTTCACATCCGCCTTGACTATTTTATCCATTCCATTTTTGCAATACTTCAAGCAACGTGAAGTGTAGAGGACAACAATCTTCTTTGTGGATCCATGGTCTTCCTAGTAGGATTTTGTATGTGACCTTGGCGTCTATCACATGGAACCAGGACGTGGTCTCCAATTCCCCTATTACCAAGTGCAGACTTACTTTTCCTATGGTTCGCTCCCTGCCTTGGTTAAAGCCTTGTATAATGATGCGGGAATGCTATAAGTCTTCTTTTGAAATGCCCAATAACCTCAATGTTTGGAGTGGAAGGATGTTCACCGCTGACCCTCCATCTACCATCATTATGCTTATTCGACTCTTGTTCACGTATCTTGACACATAGAGAGGTTTGTTATGAGTACCTTCTGTTGGCAAGAGTATTCATTAGTAAATATATTTGGAAAGTCACGGGGCTTGTGGGCCGGTGGCCTTCTGCTTGAATATACAGCCAGGAGTTGGTGTGTTGACCTCAGCACATACATGGGACACTTCATGTCTTCATCGTCACGAGTCGACCAGTACCTTTCGAGATAAGCTTGCTCTCCCAAAAAGCCTTGAGCACCTTGACTTGATGCTGAGCGATGATGAAGTTATGTGATTGGAGGAGATTTTGTCTTCTTCTAAGGTAATTACCCGTTTCTTGTAAGTCCATCACCGCTCTTTAAAATATGAGCACTTTCTAGGATGCCACAGTATCTATGATACTTGTAGAAGTTAGGCTCCATGCTTAGGTGCACTCCTCTGGTCTGCTTCGATTAAGGAGATCTATGAGTTTTTGCTTTATCAGCTAAATTCGAACATTCTTTGGGATAATAGAATCGGAAGGGATATTCTTTTTCCTGCATTTCTTTGAGTGTGAGGCGTATTTGTCCTCAAAGGTCGAGTCCTCCCTCAACCTTCTTGGTTCTGAAGGTGAACTTTACTATTTTAGAAGTCACGGCGTGTGCTTCTTTCTTCTCGAACTTGGAGTTCTCTTTTGGCCTCTTGGGATCGTAGTTAGTCTTCGAATAGGAGGCTGCAAGGGTGGAGGACACATGTCCTTTATTGGCGACAATCTTTGAGTTCCATATCATGTGCGATTGCAATTTGCTCGAATGTCTAGGAAGTATTCCTTGCATGATGTCTTTGCAAGTCAATGCATTCCTTGGATGCACATGTTGATGTTGATGACTCGAGAGTCTATCTTTATATTTTCTGTTATGTTCCTCCACCGGTTAATAGATGCATGTGGCTCTTCTTTTCTTTGGTGGCGATTGGCTCCATCATACTAACATCCTCTTTGTCTTTGAAAAGCGGTTGGGTAATTCGCCTTCCAATTGAGCCCAAGCTGTCTATGGGCGGGCTCCAATCGTATACGGTCAGATGCATTCCCTTTGAGGGCGAGCGAGGCTGTTTACCATTTCATCCTCTTCGGTCCCGGCATTGTTGCATTCCAACAAAGTGGGCTACATGTTGCTTGGGGTTTCCACTTCCATCGAAGTGTTGGAACTTAGATAGGCTGATATCACTTGGGCATTTCGGGTGGTCTATCACAGGTATAGGGCTTGTAGTAGAGTGTATGAAGGTGACTCGATCTTCGCGGCCTTTGATTGCCCGATTTTCGGTGGTCCCGAGGGCAAGTTGGGGATTGTTGGAAATCAATGAGAATTGATTCCATTTATTATGCCCGTTGCGACAATTGTGTATCAATTCATTTACCAGTTGGGTTAAATGTGATTATCAGAACTTAGTGTTCAACTTAGTAATTGTATATTACTAGTGTGGGTTCTCATGATAATTTAAGGGGTTATGAGCGATTGCTAGATCTTACTCATTAATCGTTATAATAATAGTAATTGGTCAATTATTATTATTATACAACTTACTATTATCTGAGCCTAGAAGGTCACACACATACAGTGACGTTGAGTTATATTTCATGTATGAAATTAAAGAGAACTATATAATTGAGAAATGTATTTCTCAATTACAAGGGTTCTACATTTTATGTAGAATATCGATTGAACAAATAGAATCAATTAAATAGTTATTTAATTGGTTCGAGTAATTTAGTATTTATCGATGGCAAGATTGTGATGTGACTCATTACTATTTAATTAGCTTAATTAGTAGTTCAACTCATTAGCAACTCATTAGTGTCTTAGCAGACTAATAGAGGTTAACGAGTCAAGCTAATGCTTAGCAGGTTTGCTTATCCCGGGCTTGTTTAACCTATTACTATATAAAAGCACACTTTAGGAGTTTTTCATCATAAGTTTTGTAAAAACTTTCACCAAAAACCTAGTAATAGCCTCCCCCACGGCCGAGAAGCTCCCAAGAATTTTTTTGAGTTTCTAGTTTTGTTCATCCTTGTTTACTAGCATAGATTAGTTCTTGATTCAACCCCTCCTGGTGTACTAACTAGAGATATCATACGATTGATATTGCAACAAGGAGCTGAAGGGAAGTCAAATTCACGTTGTGAATTTGAAGCGCGTGTGGGCCCCAGTGGAATTTACTGCAACTGCATTTGTAAGTCCTCACATTCATATATTTAATTATATGTTTTGTATTGAATAATGTAGTATACTTTAAAATCCCTGGAACTATGGTTGTATTTATACTCCTTATATCATAGTAATTTTCTTCAGTGGTATCAGAGCCAAATTAAAGTTGCTTTACATTATTTATTTTATGCTTGTTTTGTTTTTATCAATTTTTTATTTGATTAATTCTTGTTCATATATTTAATTGATAAATATATGATGAGAATAAATCACCATGTTCTTGATTATTGATTTACACATATTGTTACAAGTTTATGATGATGTATTATGTATTTTGTTAACATGGATTTTGTTCATAAATTAAAGAGACGTTTAATTGATTTTGTTTTAAAAAGCGATTTTGTAAAAAGCGATGTTTAGGCGTGTAAATTTTTGTAAATTAAAGCCTAATTGTTTCTGGAACCCAATAGCACGTAGAAGATCTCCATTAAATTTCATAATTTTGGATTTTCTAAGTGCCTGAAAACAATTTTGAGATTTGAATTTGTTTAATTAATAATTAAATATGAAAAATGTATTTTAATGAAGCGACCAGTGGGATTTGTTCAAAGAAAATTATGGAGTTTAACATGTTCGAATTTCGCAAATTTTTGAAAAATTTTAAGCCTCCAAAACGATTTTGCAAACGATTAAGTCATCGAAAACCGAGTTAAATATGGTATTATTACCGCCGTCGGCCGACCGACTTCGGCTACCTGCGGGCGGCGTCGGTGTCGGATGATGTTAGTACCAAAATGACGGTGGGCGAAGCGACCTAGGCGGTGGGCGTAGCGTGCCTGAATGAAAACCTAATTCCGAATTTATTCACTTATTTTGGTTTCTAAAATTATGGGACTAGTTATATTCGGTTTTTATTGATTATTTGTCATTTAATCCAACTAATTAATTGTATTTAATTATGTGATGACAATTAATTAATTTCCTTTATATTATATCTTTTTAAATTAATTTAAGTGATATAACAATTATAGTAACAACTTAAGCTTACTTAATGTATTTTAGAAAATATTTAGTGAATATTTTTCTATATAACTAATATCTGATTAATAATTATTGGTAATAATTATTAAATTGACATGTGTATGATAATTGAGTTTTATATTAATTAATTTTAATATATGTGTAATTACATGAATTAATTAATTTGATAATTACAAACATGCATTTCCAATGCCATTTAAAATATTTAGTAAGTTCATTTATGTAGTTTAATAAAGTGCCTTTTATATTTTGTAATGGTGATTGGAATGAAGTACTATAGACTGGCCCATTTATTGTTTTAAATGCCGAACAGTAATGTTGTAAATGACATACAAGTCATATTTCTTGTATTTATTTATTCTTGTTTTACCCACAAGCTTGCAAAAATTTGTCTAAGATGGGTTAGTATGTAAATATTGTAACAAGTGAAGATGTGAAGATCATTTCACGGTGAGTACTTGGTGGACTGGATGGATCGGAAAGTACAAGATACAAATTAGGACTATGTTGGTATTTGATAAATACTTGTAATAGGATTCTGAGGGCCATCTCATTATATCTCTTGAATGTGCATTACTTAACTTTATTTTCATGTTGCATATTGCTTGATTATGTGCTAGTATGCATGGTAAATGAAAACAAAGTAATAATAATCTACTTAATTAAAATTTAAGCTTAAAAGTATCAAGCCAATTTTAAAAGTTGTGCAATCCATTTGTATCAATTGGGCACACCGTGATGGCGGGTGTTACAATGTTGCATTTGATATGACCAATGGATCAATGTTGATGATTTCCACTAACGTTGGCCAGGCTTTCGGATGATCCAATCCAAGTAACACTTTAGTTTAATTGGTATGCTTAACGTTTCGGAGATACAAATGTTGAGTAGCATCTGTAAGAGATGCTAGTGACACAAAGTTATGTAGTTTTTACATAATTGGTTGCAACCTACTATTATAAGCCCAGTTCAAATGGCAGTGTTGCCGTTTGAATTTAAATAATAGGTCTTGATACTAATATATTTAAGTGAGATTTGGGAGATGTGTGTTGCCTGAATTTATTTGTAAGTGTTTTTTAGCATGATAGTTTCTTGAGTCTGTTATTTTATTTACTTATTCTTGTAGAATTAATATGGCTACCACTATTGCTTTCTCTAAGAACTCGCTTCGCTCGGCCTTGAAAAGTGCAAGGCTGAACTCTTCGAATTTTGTGAGTGGTCTCGAAACTTAGAAATCATTCTCCAAAGCAAGAGAGAGGCTGAATACGTCTTTGAACAATAAGGTTCCTCGAAACCTAATGATAGTACCTCCCCATCGGAAAAGGGATCCCACAAAAAGCACAAGTCGTGCTGTGGATGTCCAATGTCTCGTAGCGCCAATATGGAACCTTCGTTTCCAAATTCAATATGAAAAGGTGGCGACATATGACATATACCGACAGCAGGGTATTCGAAGGAAGCTAGAAAGCGAGAGATATGACCTTGTCTGTGCTCGTGGGCAATAGGCGAGGCAGACGAGGCCGCAAACCCTTATATCGTGAAAATGATTGGCTTGAGTCGATCGACCTTCTCAACATACAGGCACCGATGTCTCCAAGAAGCTGGTACATGGATTTTGCAATCACAAGTCTCTTCGGACAAATTCTCTCGGTTTCTCATGAACTTCAATATGCACAAGTTTGAGTTATCTCTCTAAACGGCTGAATAAGATGATCACGAATCTTTGAGGCGAACTTTAGGTAAGACTAAAACCTGCTCATACATTTTGGTGGTCAAAACAAGAAGAAATTCAAGAAGAAAGAAGTTTGCCGGCAAGACCAAGGGTTCGGTAATCCCAAGGTTGTTTGGAAAGGGAGGAGCTGGAAGGATGACAAGTGTCATTATTGCGAGCACAGGTCCTTTGGAAATCGACTGCGGAAAATTCACGAGATGATAGGAAGAATGGTCTCATGACATCGACTCACAGTATGTATGTTATTGAAGTTTGTACAACTTCTAATTCTACTTAAGTGGAGTCTTTAGACACCGGTTGTGGTTCTCATATTTGTATTAAGTAATATGCATGAACTCAAGTCAGAGTACTAACTGAAGGACAAATGGATCTGCGTGTGGGAAATGGCGCGAAAGGTTGCGGCCCTTGATGGATCCATTAGTTTAGAAATTGCCCACGGGCCTTGTTTGAACATCTCCGGTTTACTATGTACGCAATTGCGGGAATATTATTTCTATTACATTTTGAATAATGATGGTTTTCATTTTATTAGATCCCTGAATAATTTAGGATCACCGGGAATGGGGTATTATTTAGTACCGCCTCCTTCAAAATGGTCTATGCGTTTTGGAGCATAGTTAATAGGTCATATAGCATAAACTTAAAAGCGGAATAAGCCTAACGACTTAAACCCGAACATACTGTGGCATTGTAGACTAGGTCACGTGCGAGAACCGAGATCAAGAGAGCTCCCTCGGTCTGGAATACTTGAAGAGTTTAGATTATAGATCATACGATAAGTGTAGTGCTTTTGCCTTGGGCAAAATGACCAAAATGCCTTTCGAAGCTAAATGAAAGGGCAAGTGATTTATTGGGGGATCGTACACCTTTGATGTATGTGGGCCAATGAACACATACGCAAGAAAGGGAGTTATAACTACTTCATTACGACTGCGTGACTCACGGTAGATGCGGTTTTGTGTATCGATGAGACACAAACCACGAGTCCTTTGAAAAATTCAAGGAGGTTCCAAATGAAGTACAAAACCAGTTGAACAAGGCAAATACAAAGATTCTCGGTCGATAGAGGTGGAGAATATTTGAGTCATGAGTTCAATACTCATCTTAGAGAGTGTGGTATTGTTCACAACTCACTCCAGCGGGGAACGCCACACGGCAATAGGCGTGTCCCGAAAGAATCGAACCCTTCTTGACATGGTTCGATCTATGATAAACCTATATCGATCTGCAGTTAATTTACGGGATATGCACTTCATGGCCTTACCTTAAGCAGATGTCCAACCAAGTCGGCGGATAAAACTCCCATGAAGCTGTGGTTTGGGAAGATTCCCAAGTTGGGTTTCTAAGATTTGGGGGGGCGTGAAACATGTTAGAGATTAACAAAAGATAAACTTGCGCCCAAATCACGATAAATCTATTTCATGGATATCCAAAGGAAGCAGGTTGGTTACTACTTCTGCAGGCGAGGAGAATAAAATCTTCGTTACCCATTGATGTTCGCTTGAAAAGGAATATACGTCGAGAAAAGGACTAAGTAATGGTGTTCATCTTGATGAAGCTCAGGCGATGAAATCGATATCGTGCATCTAATGCGAGAGGCATCTCGACACACCACAAGAGTGGAACCTTCTTTCATAGAAGACCGGTTAGCGATCCACGAGAAAGGCGTGGAAGAACCAACCCTTAGGAGATCAACGGGGATCGCCACGAACCAGGCGGTATGGTGAAAACTTTCATCATTGAGAGTAATAAGCCCACTTCTTACAAAAGCAATGAATATGAGATCTTGCGACAAATGGCAATTGCCATGCAATACGAGATGGATTCCATGTACCCAAGCGAGGTTTGGTCCTTGTTGGATTACCAAATGGGGCTCACTATTGAATGTAAATGGAGTATTTAAGAAGCATGATAAAGGCGAGCGTTGATGTTTCAAAATTTAGACTTGTAGCGAAAGGTTTCAAACAAGTTCGCGAGGTGGACTATGGCCGAAACTTACTCGCCGGTGGCTATCTTAAATCCATCCGGATAATCTTAGGCATTCTTTGCATTTCATGACTATGAAATATGGCGAATGGATGTAAGAACCGCTTTCTGAATGGAAATTTAGAGGAAGATGTGTACATGGGTACAACCTCCGAACTTTACATGTCCTAAAGGACCTAAGAATTTATGCAAGTTGCAAAGTCCATTTATATGGTCTTAGCGGGCATCATAGGATTGGAATCTACGTTTTGATGAATCAATCAAGAGTTTGGTTTCATCCAAGAGCGAAGAAGAATCTTGTGTATACAAGAAGGTAAGTGGGAGTTATGTATCATTCCATAGTCACCGTATGTCGATGACATGCTTATCATGGAAATAACGTAGAGTTACTAAACTCGGTCAAAGTTGGCTGTGCAAATATTTTCTCAATGAAGGACTTAGGCGAAGCCACAGAGTATATACTTGGAATAAAGATCCACGGGATCGAGCCGGGAGGCGATTGGACTGTCGGGATGTCTTGTGGCTGACCAAAGATGCTACTTGAGGTTCAACATAGTAATTCAAGAAGGGTAATCTCCCCATGAGACATGGAGTTCAACTCGTGACACGGGTGTCCCACTACTGAGTCTTGAGATGAGCGGAGATGAAGACATACCTTAATAGCCGGCTATAGGATCCATCATGTATGCCATGTTGTGCCTTGGAGCACGATGTGTCTTATGCACTAAGTGTAACGATAGTCTGGCTAATCCCGGTGAAAGCCCACTTTGGATTGCGGTGAAATGCATCTTGATATACGAGAAGAACTAAAAGATGCTTTCTTCAGTATATGGTGGAGATGAGGATTGATGACGAGTACACGGCCTTGATTTTCAAGCGGCGAGAGGCGACTATCGTTCCCGATGCAGGTATGTATTTTGTCTCATGATTGGAAGCGATATCTTGGAGAGTTCCAAGCAGTGCATTGCCCGATTCTACCTGAGAATGCAGTACATCGCGTGAAGCCGCTAAAGCATGTTGGATAAAGAAGTTCGTGACCGAACTTGGTGTGAGTACCTAGCATTGAGGGGACCCGTGGAGTTGCTTTGTGACAATCTTGGGGCAATAGCTCAAGCTAAGGAACTGAGCATCACAAATCCAGGCACGTTTTCGGAAAGTATCACTTTGATTAGAGATATGCTTGATAAGTGATGTCAAAGTATGTAAAGTAAGCGAGGCCAATGCGGCCGACCCCGCTACTAAACCACTAAGTCGAGGCCAAAGCATGATGAGCATCTGTGAACATAGGTCTTAGGCCGGATGTCGCGGTGGTGGAGTTAAGTGAGATCGGTATGTATCTATTGTTATGTGAACAAATGTTGAATATTATTTGCTTCTTATATTTTAATATATTTGTTTGCTATGACTATATGTTTGAATTACATATAATATACATATGGTATACCGATGAGTGAAAAGTTAAATCCCTAGGTTAGTCTATGTTTTCTAGAGAGGTAACATGAGCGTGATTACACCTCTTCAAGCCTAGAAAACATGGGAATGGCCAAAGGCAATGGTCGGAATCTTGATAGTTAGAGGCGACAAACGTCATATGACTAACATGGTGTTTGATTGGTGATCAAGATTGATGCGTTAACTGCTGAGACTAGATCAATACCGTGGTACGCGATTAAATTATTTGAGGTACAGTATGACCGAAAGCGAATTCATAGAAGATAGCCATATATACATTTTCATGACATTTGTTTAGAATTTTAAGTTCGTCAATTCTTAGACCTCACGATATATAACTATACGTGTTATACAAACTCACGTACTTTGACTATGACCAGCGTCTGCCTTAGCGGGGATTATAACGTATATGTTGGGTCTGCAGTGAAATATAGCGATAGATGTTGATATATATTGGGAGGATTTGTCGTCCTTGATATACAAAGGAAGATCTAGAACCTCTCGCCTGATTTAGTAGCGATTGGTTTATGGGGCCAGCCATAAATGCTTATTAGAGTTCATACTCGGTAAAAGAAAGTTGTGGGTGTTTCATGACACACTTCTTATAGTTAGCCTACGACTAGAGATCGCGTGATAAAGGGAGTATGAATAATCGTCCAAGGAGCAAGTGGGAGTGTTGGAAATCAATGAGAATTGGTTCCATTTAATGCCGTTGCGACAATTGTAGCAATTCATTTACTGATTAGGTTAAATGTGATTATCGAGAACAGTGTTCAACAGTAATTGTATATTACTAGTGTGGAGTTCTCATGATAATTTAAGGGGGTTATGAGCGTGCTAGATCTTACTCATTAATCGTTATAATAATAGTAATTGGTCAATTATTATTATTATGCAACTCTTATTATCTGAGCCTGAAGGTCCACACACATGCAGTGGCGGATGAGTTATATTTCATGTATGAAATTAAAGAGAACTATATAATTAAGAAATGTATTTCTCATTCACAAAGGGTTCTACATTTTGTGTAGAATATCGATTGAACAAATAGAATCAATTAAATAGTTATTTAATAGTATTTATCGATAACTTGAAAGATTATTGATATTGACTCATTACTATTTAATTAGCTTAATTAAATAGTTCAACTCATTAACAACTCATTAGTGTCTTGAACTAATAGAGTTGAGTCAAACTAATACTTGGGTTGCTTATCGGGCTTGTTTAGCCTAGCCTATATAAGCTTTACTTTAAGTTTTTCATCATAAGGTTTGTAAAAACTTTTCACCAAAAACCTAGTAACCGCTTCTCCCCCTTTGGCGAAATTCTCCCAAGAATTTTGGGGTTTTTCTAGTTTGTTAAATGTGTTTATAGCATAAATTAGTTCTTGATTCAGCCTCTGGTGTGGGCCCAACTAGAGATATCATCGATTGATATTCTGACAAGGCGAAGGAGAATCAAATTCACGTTGTGAATTTGAAGGGTAATGAATTTTGGTGGAATTTACTCATTTGCCTTAAGTCCTCATTCATATATTTAATTATATGTTTTTGTATTGAATAATGTAGTATGCACTTTAAAGATCACTGGAACTATGGTTGTATTTATACTCATATAATATGGTACCTAACTCACATATTTGTAGTTTCTCCTAAATTTTCATCATTTATATCCTCTGAAGAGACCTTTAGGGCAATACCTTTGTTTTTACTTGTCTCACCTTCATCGAGACCTCTGATAGCCAAATTTCCCTATCAATTCATTCATACTCATGGTGGTCAGGTCTTAAACTTCTTCAATAGCGGTTACACTTATAAACAAATTTTTTAGGTAATGTTAAAGGCACTTTTCTTACCAATTTTTTCATTACTCATTAGTTCGCTTGAAACAAATGACGTTAATACATATCCTTCCAATTTGTTGTTGTACATTGCTATAGACTTATCATCCTCCATCCTTAGAATTGCAAACCTAGTTGTTAGCTGTTGAAGTCTCGACATTAAATTGCTCTCGAGGTTCCACTCGTATACAATTTGCAATGTATCCCTTTGCGGTCTTTGCTTCAGTACATATATTAATTAGTTTAAATACATTTAAATCAACAACATTGAAGATAGCATTCATTGCCTTATCATTTGCTAGCGCAAGTTCTTGTTCTTCAATGGTCCAATCATCCTCTGACTTGATGGTTATTACACCTCCATTATTAATGATAGGAAGCGGTCACCAATCGTCTGTTTCTCCATGTCCTCGTATCAAGTGACTTTAAGAACGCAGTCATCCTTGCCTTCCAGTAGGCATAGTTGGTTCCGTCAAGAACAAGTGGTCGAGTCATTGATCCTCGTTCCCTGAAACTTTCCATATTCAAAAGATTACACTGATTTCACTCTTGTATGTTAGAGTGCCCGCTCTAATACCAATTGAAATTGTGTAATATACTACGTATGACTAGTTGTGATACAAGCTCCAAAGGCCGACAACTGTGAAAAGAGTAAAAATGTTTAAAGTAAAAACACAACAATGCGGTAACCCGGTTCGGTGCCAACAGCACCTGGAATTAGAGGACAGCACGCCCCTAATGAAGGATTTCACTATGATCAAAATTACAAATAAGGTCTTATCTGTCTCCCCATTCTTTATGCCTATTCTACTCAATCCGGATGTATAAGCTCTAGAACTCCCCTTGACTACAATACATATCCTTTACTACACTACTATCCCTAGTATGTGTAAACCACGTGATTTATTCACTAAAATAAGATTGTTGTAACCAGGTGTCAACAACAGTTGTACAATACTAAAGGGGTTTATAGAACACTAAAGATGCGGTCATTATATAATAAAATAACTCTCTCAAGCTAGTATGTACGGAGATACACAATGTAGAAATCTCTCTTGTTTCGCACCCTTCACCGTCTGCATTAGAAGCATTTATATAGTGCAGGCACAACAACGTTTATGGTAAATATTACCATAAACGAAAACTTCCATCTTGTAGATATATTCAATTTATCGGTCCTTTTCCCTCTTAATTTTAGAGGTGTATATCTTGAATCTTGATTGTCAAGTAATGCCTTTTTTATTAACAGATTCATATCTTCTGAGATCTTCTTCATATATGGCAACAATATCTTCTTGAAAAGATTATCTCGACTCTCGAATTGTTGCTACCATCATCCAAAAGACAATTGAGTAAGTGACACACAGCTTACTTGACCAACTTCTATGCACTAACAAAATCAACTTATTAAAACTATGATTTGATTTGACTTGCACTAAGTCTGAGCTTCAGAATCAATCGAAACAAATTTTGGAAAAGTATTTTTAGTCAAGCTTCTTTAATTTTATTTTCAAAAAACGAAATGCCAACAAAACAACTTTAATAAAAACACCTGATGTTTAAATAGTGAAATACTCCGTATGTGCCATCAACTTTCGTTGTGACCACTACGGTCGTACGTCACACATTTAAAAGCATTCAACTAGTCAACGCCTTTCAAGTAGAAAAACATAGTATTTTTTTTATTTGTAAAATAAGGTATTATTCTATTTCAAATTAATTATTTATGTGAAAAATTCAAGCAATGCTTATCTTAAATTTTTAGATGATCTATATATTGGCTTGTAACTTATACCATTCTTTTTTTTTTAATATCATCGGTGGAGAAACTATGGGCATGGGTGAGTAATCATCCCTTTAAAATTTTGAAAATTATATTTTTATTATTAAAAAATATAATTTTACCATTCATTTTTAAAAAAATTAAGTTGTTCGCCCCACTTAATTTTTTGTATATTTTTCTTCATTTATATAATATTAGTTATTTCGCCTCTCTTATAAAAAATTCCTGGTTCAATCACTGAATATCAGTCATACCTGAACAATTAAAACATACTCCAAGAAAATTATATAGTTTTGATTTTTTTTTTTAGAAAATTAAGAGAAAATATTTTAATACTAGTTAAATTTCCTAAAATGCTCGTAATATTAACAAATGAGATAAATTATGAAAAAATGAAAAAAGAATAGAAATAGTGAATTTTCATGAGATGAAGGGAATGCAAAATACATGCATGTGAATTCCAAAACCAATATAGTTAATCAAGTAATGTAAGGGCGTACAGATTTTTAATATAAGATATCATTTCATCTTTTAAAATATAAATTTTAATATATATTTATTTTGGAGATATTAATACAATTGAAAAAACAAAAACAAAAAAAAATTATTGGAGTAAATTTTGAACTAGAAACCCTTTATAAATTAGTAAAACAACATCCATCAAGATATTTTTCTTATGTAAGGTATTCATACACATAGTATATATTTGCCATGTTAACGTATTACTCCGTATTAATTTTAGGCTTAATTAAACTTTTTAAGTTTATTGAAAAAATTACACAGTACACAGAAGTCACCTAATTGAAATATTGTAGACAGTAATGGTAAACCTTGAACACAATTGGCCATTTTTAAAAAACCAATGGTCATCAACATCTACATCAAAATTCCCCTATAAATTCACCCATTTCCTTCAAGTAATCACTACCTAAAACTCAAAGCATTCATTCTCTCTAAACCAAAATAAACAAACTGCTAGCAATAACAATGTCACACTCATCATCATCTCTGGTTTTCTCAGTGAAAAGAAAACAACCAGAGCTTGTAAGACCATCAAAGCCAACACCTCAAGAGTGTAAGCTCCTCTCTGACATTGATGATCAAGAGGGTCTTAGATTCTTGATTCCAGTAATCCAGTTTTACAAAAATGACCCTTCCTCTATTAGAGGGGGGCAAGATCCTGTGAAAGTTATCAGAGATGCTATTGCTAAGGCTCTTGTTTTTTACTACCCTTTTGCTGGTAGGCTTAGGGAAGGACCTGGAAGGAAACTTATGGTGGATTGCACTGGAGAGGGGGTGTTGTTCATTGAAGCTGAAGCTGATGTGACACTTGAGCAGTTTGGTGATGAACTTCAGCCTCCATTTCCTCTGCTTGAAGAGCTCCTGTATGATGTTCCTGGCTATGGAGAAGTTCTTGGGTGTCCTTTGCTGCATATTCAGGTACTTATTAAGTTATTATTTAGCATCTAATAACACTCCCTTCACCTAGTGCTGCTGCTTAAACTTTGGGTCGTACAAGTATTGGATAACTTGGGTGCTCGGATGTGAAGATATATAACTTGGATAATTATCGAATTATTTAAAATATTGATAGAAACAATTTGAATAACTTTTTTTTTTTTGTTAATTAGTGATGATATTATTTCAAATCTGACTAAGAAAGATATACGAGTTAAAGAAATATGTCTCCTTGAGACTCGAACCGGAGACTTCTTCGTTGGAGGTGCAGGATATATGCTAGAAGTCATGTGCAAACAACTTGAATAACTTGAATAATTGTCACTAACCTCTTGAGTTCTTTGCTAGCTGTTGAAGATGTTACGATCAAACATTGAGGTCAATGAATTAGATCGAGGAAGTCGTCGGCGTGGAATGGAGTAGTAGAAGAGAAATTCATTGATGACCAATCAAACTTGGAGGTTTTCTAAGATTGCCTAGTTTGAAGATCCCATGAAAATCAAGAAGGCAAAGCGGGGGCATGGAGATTGTCTGAATGAGGAAGAGTCAGCAGGGGTAGAAGTAGAGGCTATTCTAGATTCTCTTCGGTGGTCAGAGTTAATTGTCATTGAGGGATGTTACGAGTTGAAGAAGATCTTGGGGTGGGATAAAACTTCAATGGGGATTCGTGGATGATGAACTCGGGAGGAAGGCTCTTGCTTGAGATGGTGTTTTTTGAAGATGGTGATCCAGAAAATATTTTCAAGTGGGAGATTGTTGGAAATGTGAAGAATTTTGGTTCTTGTCGTGACCTCGTGGCTGAGTGGTGGTCGATGGGCGTGATCCGCAGATGGTGAGTGTATTCGCGGAGGCAATTTACGTCGTGACCTCCATAGTGAGTGTTGGCGGAGTGCGATGGGAGTCACGATGGCGGAAATGCAGCTTGGTGAGGCGGTTTTGGCTCCAATTCTTTCCTAATTTGAGTCTAACTAGGTTATACCTCTTTGCCTATAAATATAGGATGTTTCTATGAGTTTTATTTATCATACAAATACTAGAATAGAGAATAATCATCCTAGAATAATATTAGGTCTTTAATATTATTGAAGAACATAGTTTTTGTTCTTGAAGAACTTAGAGAGTTTATCTTAGTTCTTGATAGGCTTTGTGGTTGAGATTTTCGGTGTATAAAATACTCAACATAGATTATAGCTAGTGGTAGGGCTTGTAACGATCTTCTGGTTTATTAGTGGATTCTGCAGCAGCAACAGGACGTACCTTTCACATTGAGGGGAACCTGTATAAAATTCTTGTGTCTGTTTATTTCCGCACTTAAATTTCTGTCGTTTTATTGATTGCTTGAAACTCCGGAAGGGATTTAGGGTCTTAAATCTAACAATTGGTATCAGAGCTTGGTCGTAGCTTGGTTATTGAGTTAGAATCAATGGGCGCAAGCGAAGGAATTGTGACACATCTTTGTAGAAATTCGATGGAATCGATTTTTTCACATTGGAAGATGTGTATGGAGTATGCATGCGGAAAAGAGGTATGAACAAACCCACGAGGGAGAAAGAGCTGAGAAGATGGATGAAGATGAATGGATGGAATTAGACCCGAGCCGGAGTCTTGGGTGTGATCGGACCATGTTTGTCGAGCGGCGGGTGCTAATGTTGCTAAGGAGACCACCACAAGGCGATAAAGGTTTTGTCACGATACGTATGAGAAACCTTCTGCAAATAATAAGGTACTTCTCATGAAAGACCTTAAGATGTCAGAAAGTACACCCATAGCGAGACATAATGATTTCCAATAGCATTATTAATCCAACTATCGACGGTAGATGTTCATGTTGATGATGAGATGCAAAGGCGATTTTGTTAACCGTTACGAGAAAGTTGGGAGCCAATGAAGGCGGCGGTTAGTAATTCTGTAAGTACTAACAAAGTTGAACGTAAGGTGGTTGTAGGCGTATCTGTCGAGGAGAATGCGTACTAAGCATGTAAGTGAAGGTGCTAAGGTTACTGCATTAAGTGTAGGAGGAAAAGGAAGAGCGAGACCTGGAGGTTTGGAAAGTGGGAGATCACCAGGTAAGTGAAGTAATTCGTCTTGTGTCTTGGGGTTGTGGCAAACGGGTCACATGAAGAGCCTTTGCAAAGCTGCCGGTGATGCTCATTGTGTTGAGTGATTGATAGGAAGCTTTGGTTTTATACGTGAATGCTTCCGTTGATTCTGGATAGTAGGTGCAGACTTCTTTTCATGCCATGACGGAGATGTAATGGTGAATTATGTTCTGAGGAATTAAATTTGTTAAATCTTCTTGATGGTGAGCAGTTGAATGTAATAGTATGGGAGATGTGAATCGAAGTTGTCGAATGGTTCTTTTGAAATTGACAAATGTGAGCTATGTTCGAAATTAGGGAATAGTTTAATTTGGTGAGTCATTTGGATGGTGATCGTTGTCGAACTACTTTGAGATGGTACTTTGGAAGGTTGTTAGGGGAGCAATGGTATATGAGAGGCGAAGTCGGGTACTTTATACTTGGTAGCGGTTCTCGAGAAGAGGTTGAAGAAAGGATCGGGTGTAAGCGGGTGAGATTGACATGGGGGTTTCTCTGGTGAGAAAAGTTGTCGTTGGTGAAATTACGTTACGGATGTCTTTAGAGTTCGGGGAGATTAGAGGCTGTGCAAGTAGAAGATGCATTGAAGGTCAGAAAAGATACCCCCAGCTGACGGAGATATAATACTTCGTTTGAGTGATGATTTGAGGATGAGAAGGAACTGCAGGGGAAGGATGCAACCGGAGTTACGTGTTGCATGAATCATACGAGTTAGCGGCGTGTTCAAAGTCGCGGTGAAGTATTCCATCCTCTTGATTCTTCTAGCTGAAAGATGTTACGATCAAACATTGAGGTCAATGAATTAGATCAAGGAAGTCGTCGGCGTGGAATGGGAAAGGTAGAAGAGACAAATTCGTGATGACCCGATCAAACTTAGAGTTTTCTAAGGTGCACGGGTTGAAGATCATGAAAATCAAGAAGGCAAAGCGGGGGGCATGAAGTTATGCGGAATGAGGGAAAAGTCCTTGAGGTAGAAGTAGTAAACATTCTAGATTCTCTTCGATTGGTCAAGTTGGTGTCGTGAGGGATGTTACGGGATTGGAAAGATGCGAAGTTGGGATCGGCTTCAATGGGAGATTCGTGAATTGAAGTAGACTTCGGGAAGGCTACTGAGGAATGGTGTTTTTGAAGAAGATGGTGATCGAAAATATTTTCAAGTGGAGATTGTTGAAATGTGAAGAATTTTGAGTTCTTGTCGTGACCTCCGTCGTGATGGTGGTCACGATGGGCCAGTCTCCGTGGTGAGTGTATTACATGGGAGGCACTTTACGTAAATGACCTCCATAGTGAGTGTTGGTCTGATAGAGTCCTGATAAATGCGAAGACCTAATTTGAGGCGGTTTGGCTCAATTCTTTCCTAATTGAGTCTAACTAGGTTATACATCTTTGCTATAAATATAGGATGTTTACATGAGTTTTATTTATCATACAAATACTAGAATAAGAATAATCATCCTAGAATAATATTAGGTCTTTAATATTATTAGAAGAACATAGTTTTTGTTCTTGAAGAAGTTAGAGAAGTTTATCTTAGTTCTTGATAGACTTTGTGGTTGAGATTTTGATGTATAAAAATACCAGCTTATAGATTATAGCTAGTGGTATTGGGCTTGTAACGATCTTCTAGTTTATTAGTAGATGCGGCGACAACATGGTATCTTTCATATTGAGGGAACTTGTATAAAATTCTTGTGTCTGTTTTATTTCCGCACTTAAATTTGTCGTTTTTATTGGTGCTTAAACTCGGAAGAATTTAGGGTCTTAAATCCTAACAATTGGTGTTCGAGGAAGCTTGGTCGTTTGCTTGGTTGTGAGTTTATGAATCAATGGTATAGCGAAAGGTATGGAAACACATCTTTGTAGAGAATTCGATGGAATGAGATTTTCATTGGAAGATGTGTATGGAGGATTATGCATGCGGAAAGAAATTTGAACAAACCCACGCGAGGGGGAGAAGCACGAGAAGATGGATGAAGATGAATGGATGGAATTGGGCAGGCGGGTCTTGGGTGTGGTAGAGACCATGTTTGTCAAGAGAGCGTGGTGCTAATGTTTGCTAAAGAGACCACCACAAAGAGTGATAAAGGTTTTATCGTCTGTATGAGAAACTATTACGCAAATAATAGGTACTTCTCATGAAAAACTCTTTCACCTTAAGATGTTAGAAATTACACCCATGGCAGAGACACATACAATGATTTCAATAGCATTATTAATCAACTATCGGCGGTAGATGTTCATGTTGATGATGGTCACAAGGCGATTTTTGTTGGCTTCGTTACACGAAAGTTGGGAGCCAATGAGGCGGTTGAAAGCCAATTTTTGTAGGTACTAACAAGAGTTGAACTTAAGGTGGTTGTGGCGTATCACATGCGAGGGAGGAGTGCGTAAGCTTCATGTAAGTGAAGGTGCTAGAGGTTACGCATTAAGTGTAGGAAAGGAAGAAACGGGACACGAGAGGTTTTGGAAATAGTGGGAGATCACGAGTAGGGTAGAAGTAATTACGTCTTGTCTTTGGGGTTGTGGCGAGAGACGGGTCAAATGAAGAAATTGCTTTACCAAAAGCGCGGTGATGCTCATGTTGTGTTGAGTGGTGTCGAGGCTTTGGTTTTATCTGTGAATGCTTCCGTTGATTCTGGATAGTAGGTGCAGGCTTCTTTTCATACTTCGCATGACGAGAGATGTAATGGTGAATTATGTTTTAAATTATGGGGCCATTCATCTTGGCGATGGTGAGCAGGTTGGATGTAATAGGTATAGGAGATGTGAATACGGAAATTCGAATGGTTCTTTTTGGAAATTGACAAATGTGGTATGTTCGGGGAGTAAGGGGAATAGTTTAATTTCGGTGGAGTCGGTGGATGGTGATCGTTATCGAACTACTTTCGAAGATGGTAGCTGGAAGGTTGTTAGAGGGAGCAATGGTAATAACAAAGAGGCCGGGGAAATCAGTACTTTATACTTGGTGACGGTTCTCAGAAAGAGGTTGAAGAGAGGATGCAGGTGTAGAAAAAAGCGGGTGAGATTCGACATGGGAGTTTCTCTGAAGATAGAAAGGATTGTGGTTGGTGAAATTCACATTACGGATGTGCTAAGAGAGTTCGGGGAAGTGCACGAGGCGTGCAAATGAAGATGCATTGAAGTCGGAAAAGATACCCCAAGCTGACGGAATGTAATGCCGTTTGAAGGTGATGATTTAGGATGAAGGAACTGCAGGGGAAAGGATGCAACCGGTTACGTGTTGCATGAATCATGCGAGTTAGCGGCGTGTTCAAAGTCGCGGTGAAGTATTCCCATCCTCTTGATTCTTCTCTAGCTGTTGAATGTTACGATCCAAACATTGAGGTCAATGAATTAGATCAAAGTAAATCGGCGTGGAATGGGAAGGTAGAAGAGACAAATTCGTGATGACCAATCAAACTTAGAGGTTTTCTAAGGTGCAGGTTGAGAAGATCATGAAAATCCAAGAAGGCAAGGCGGGGCATGGAGATTTAATGCGAATGAGGGAAAAGTCCAGCGGGGTAGAAGTAATGGCTATTCTAGATTCTTCGGTGGTCAAGTTGGTGTCATTGAGGGGATGTTGGGATTGGAAAGAGAATCTTGAAGTTGGGATCGCTTCAATGGGAGGTCGTGGATGATGAACTGGAAGGCTGCTGCGAGAATGGTGTTTTTTTTGAAGATGGTGATCAGAAATATTTTCAAGTGGGAGGTGTTGAAATGTGAAAAATTTTTAGTTCTTGTCATTGACCTCCGTCGTGAAGTGAGTGGTCACGATGGGCCGATCCAGGAGTAATTTGAGTGTATTCGGCGGAGGCACTTTAGAAAGTGACCTCCATAGTGAGTGTTGGTCACGATGAAATTCGCGATAAGCAATCTGAAGACCTAATTTGAGGCGGTTTTGGCTCCAATTCTTTCCTAATTTGAGTCTAACTAGGTTATATCTCTTTGCCTATAAATATAGGATGTTTCTATGAGTTCTAATTATCACACTAATACTAGAATAGAAAATAATCATCCTAGAATAATATTAGGTCCTTTATATTATTGAAGAATATAGTTTTGTCCTTGAAGAAGTTAGAGAAGTTTATCTTAGTTCTTAAGTAGACTTTGTGGATTTGAGATTTTGATGTAGAAAATACTCAACATAGATTATAGCTAGTGGTAGGGCTTGTAACGATCTTCTAGTTTATTAGTGGATGCGGCTGACAACATGGCGTATCTTCATATTGAGGGGGAACTTGTATAAAATTCTTGGTAATACATTTTATTTCAGCACTTAAATTTTACATCGTTTTTATTGATTGCTTGAAACTCCGGAAGGGATTTAGGGTCTTAAATCCTAACAATTGAGTATCGAGGCAGTGTAGCTTAGTTTGTGAGTTTAGAATCAATGGTACATAGCCGAAGAAATTGTGACACATCTTGTGAAAGTCGATGGAATCGATTTTTCACATTGGAAGATGTGTATGGAGGATTATGCATGCGGAAGAAATTTGAACAAACCACTGAGGGAGAAGCTTTGAGAAGATGGATGAAGATGAATGGATGGAATTGGGCCAGGCGAGGTCTTGGGTGTGATCGAGACCATGTTTGTCAAGGCGTGGTGCTAATGTTGCTAAGAGACCACCACCAAAGGGGCGATAAAGGTTTATACGTCTGTATGAGAAACCTTCTGCAAATAATAAGGTACTTCTCATGAAAAAACTGTTTCACCTTAAGATGTCAGAAAGTACACCCATAGCGAGACACCTTAATGATTTCAATAGCATTATTAATCAACTATCGACGGTAGATGTTAATGTTGATGATGAGATGCAAGGCCTGATTTTGTTGGCTTCGTTACCTGAAAGTTGGGAGCCAATGAGGCGGTTAGTAATTCTGTAGGTACTAACAAGGTTGAACTTAAGGTGGTTGTAGAGCGTATCCTGTCTGAGGAGATGCATTAAGCTAAATGTAAGTGAAGGTGCTAAGGTTACGCATTAAGTGTAGGAAAAGGAAGAATGGGACACGAGAGGTTTTTGGAAATGATGGGAGATCACCGAGGTAAAAATAGTCGATCTTGTGTCTTTGGGGTTGTGGCAAGGCGGGTCACATGAAGAAACCTTTGCCAAAGCTAACGGTGATGCTCATGTTGTGTTGAGTGATTGATAGAGGCTTTGGTTTTATCGTGAATGCTTAAAAGTTGATTCTGGATAGTAGATTAAGGCTTCTTTCATACTTCGCATAATGAGAGATGTAATGGTGAATTATGTTTAAGGAATTGTAAAATTTGTTCATCTTCTTGATGGTGAGCAGTTGGATAATAGTAGGTATAGGATATGTAGATGCGAAGTTGTCGAATGATTCTTTTGGAAATTGACAAATGTGAACTATGTTCGAAGTCAAAGGAATAGTTTAATTTGGTGGTAATTTGGATGGTGATCGTTATCGAGACTACTTTAGAAGATGAGTAGCGGAAGGTTGTTCGGGGGAGCAATGGTAATAGCAAAAGGGCGAAGTCAGTGCTTTATGCTTGGTAGTTCTCGAAGAGGTTGAAGAGAGGATGCAAGGTGTAAGCGGGTGAAGATTCGACATGGGGTTTCTGAAGATGAAAGGATTGTCGTTGGTGAAGTGCATTGCAGGATGTGCTAAAGTTCACGGGAGATTACGAGGAGGCGTAAATGAAGATGCATTGAAGGTCGAAAAATACGGCCAGTATAATACTTCGTTTGAGTGATGATTTAGAGGATGAAGGAACTGCAGGGAAGGATGCAACGATTACGTGTTGCATGAATCATCTGAGTTAGCGGCGTGTTCAAAAGTCGCGGTGAGAGAGTATTCCCATCCTCTTGATTCTTCTCTAGCTGATGAAAGATGTTGATCCAAACATTGAGAATTGATAAATTGAATCCAAGGAAGTAGATGACGTGGAATGGGAAAGGTAGAAGAGACAAATTCATTGATGACCAATCAAACTTAGAGGTTTTCTAAGGTGCTGGTTGAAGATCATGAAAATCAAGAAGGCAAAGCGGGGAGCATGGAGATTGTCGGACAGAGGGAAAATCCAGCGGGGTAGAAGTAATGGCTATTCTAGATTCTCTTGGGTAGTCAGGGTGGTATCATTCGGGGATGTTAAGGGATTGGAAAAGAAGATGCGAAGTTGGGATCGGCTTCGGTGGGAGGTCGTGGATGATGAACTTCGGGAAGGCTGGCTGAGAATGGGAGTTTTTGAAGATGGTGATCCGAAAATATCTTCAGTAGGAGATTGTTGAAATGTAAAGGAATTTTGGTTGCGCTCATTGACCTCCATGGTAGTGGTAGTCACGATGGGTAATCACGATGGTATTGAGTGCTTATTCGCGGAGAGCACTGCATCGTGACCTCCATATGAAGTGTTAATTGCGATGGGGTCACTGATGGCGTGCGAAGACCTAATTTAGCGGTTTGGCGTCAATTCTTTCTCCCTAATTTGAGTCTAACTAGGTTATACCTCTTTGCCTATAAATATAGGATGTTTCTATAATTTTTATTTATCATACAAATACTAGGAGAATAATCGTATAGAATAATATTGGAGTCTCTTCAGAATCAACACAAATAACTCCAACAGTATCCATCACACAGTCTTCTTCTGGGGCCATTAGTGTTAATGGTTGGAAAGAATGTCTATTTTCTTGTGAGGGATCGCCATCATTGCTCTCTACAGCAAATAACAAATATTATCTATTACAAGTTACAACAATTTGAAGAGAATGTGCAAAGTGCAAACATATTGAAGTAAAATTGTTAACTAATGTAACAGTTAGAGTGACTGCTTCAAAGAAAGTATGAAATAATAATCTTCCAGCAAGAGTTACACGAGACCTCCTAGTGGAAGCTCGGGTCAGATACCACCAGACTATTAAGCCATCGGTTAGAGTAATTTAAGATTTCAAGAACCATGTTATAAAGTAATATTGTAGAAGCCTAGAAGGTACATGATTTCGCTGAAGGTTCATAAGAGGGTAAAGCTATTACAACTAGAATATATATTTATTGATTTATGCGAGTGAACTTGACAAAGTTAGTTCGTCTTACATCTGTAATACTTATTCTGAATATATATTTATTGATTTCTTATAGATCACGACAAGTACAATTGTAAGGTTTGTACCTTTTTACCCTATTGCATTACATGATCTTTATTTCTGAATATTTTGAGATATCTAATAAATATATGTGAACAAGTATTTAGTCCAAATTCAATCAGAACTTTTGAAGGGGTCATCATAAGGAAGTATATGTATTAAAATAAAATTAACTCCGTGGAATATGTGACACCATGATTCTTGGCAAGGGACTACCACAATGATGGAATAGTATTGAGCCAATGTTTCCTTACCTATATGCATGGTAAATATTGGAAGAACTCTGAAACAAAGTTGTTATCATTTCATGAAATAATTTAACGTATGCATAAGCATCCTATTGAAGCAAATTATATTAACTAAATATTTTGAAGTTTTACATACTAGGTATTGTGGCCGTGTCTATCATGGTGGATGTGGGTGCCAGATCAGAAGCATCTCTCACAGCTTTGGCTTCATCAAGCATTATTTTATACCTTCTCCACTGAGTTCTTGCCCTTTCTGTTACAAGCCACTATTTTCAATCACATGCACGACCCATGTAAATTAACCTATCCCAAAGGAAATGGATAAAATAACGATCCTTGAAAAATTACATTATGTCAATTATCTGTAAGTTTGTATATTAAAGGCTTATTTTCTTGAAGCCCCCTCTACTATGAGCAAGCTTTCAAATAAGGGATTTTACTTATATCTTTTCAAATGAGGGACTCAATTGTCTATCTTTTCAAATAACGGATTGAACATTACTATTTTTCAAATTGCCCCCTCGAATATCATTTTTAAAAAGGGTAAATTTGGAACTACTCATAAAATCATATTTTGGGACATATTTTATAGTAGATAAAAATGTGGGTTACTTCTATAATAGATAAACATGTAAACTTACAAATATTAAATTAAACTTAATATAAAAAAAGGAACCCCTCTTCTCCTCCATAGCACCCAACCCCCACCCCCACCTAAAACCATCACCACCATGCACAAAACTCTGCCTTCACCCCCTCCCACCAAACCCAATTACCCGAATGCCACTTTGGTTCATCGAGATGAGGTCCATCAACCCAGCCACCCTCGACCCGACACCCACCCCATTCCCTATCCCTCAACTCAGACACAATGAATAATTCAATGACCATTTTTTGGCTATCGAAGGATTTCTCTGAAAACTAAATTCCAGCATCCAAGCTATCAAATTTCCCATGAATGAACAAATCAATGACCAAGTTAGCAAAACACATATCTCATCTCACAATCACCTTCTGTACCACCATTTTTTTTGTTCTTTTCTCTAAATCAAACAAATCATCTAGGTTGATAAAACCCAGATCAATGTCTTCACAAAGTTTCATCTTTTTGGCCATATCCAATGATAGCCAAACCCACCTACAAACTCCATCAAACCACCACGCTCCCTCTTCCCCTGCCAACCCAATCGCTGCCCAAATCTCCGAAATGAGCTTCTTTCCGCCTGTACCCCACAAGCCGCCGCCACCATCAACTCCAAACCAACAAATTTTCCCATCTCGTTTTTTTGCTGAAATCAAGATTGTAAAGTTCAAATTTGTAGGGTTGAGTTGTTGCATTCAAAGATGTTTTGTGTTGGGTTAGGTTTAGGGGTGTTGGAAAAGGGGGCGGTGGTGCTTCTATGTCGGATGGGTATGGGCGAGGTAGGGGTTAAGGTGAAGGTGGGGATGGGGATGGGGGGCTGTGGAGAAGATGGAGGGGCAAGGGTTTGTATTTACAGTATTTATTAGTTTTAATATTTTTAAGTTTAATAAAAGTAACCCACAGAGTTATCTATTATAAAATTTATCCCCCAAATCTAATTCTAGGTGTAGTTTCGGATTTACCCTTTTTAAACATGAAATTCAAGGGGCAATTTGAAAAAATGAAAAAGTTCAATCCCTTATTTGAAAAGATAGACAATTGAGTTCCTCATTTGAAAAGATATAAAGTAGAGTTCCTTATTTGAAAGCTTGCTCATAGTAGAGGGGGCTTCAAGAAAATAAGCCTATATTAAAATAGACCCACTTAGGAAATAAGACCTTCAGAAATAACTTTACGGGTAAATTTTCTATAAACTCATTATGAGCTTAGATAGGTTTCAAAGAAAATTTTCTTAAGCTGATAAATAAGGATATCAAAATGACTAATTGGATAAATTTGGATCGATAATAGTCATTAGACAGATACCTCGTCAGAATCTGAGGTAGTTTCAGGCAGCGAAATCCCCTTAGAATATGCCCATTTGCGAGCACCGTCTCCAACCAAGAACCTAATGTATACTAGCAATCAATACCCCAAAAATACATAGGCTATTGGAAGAAATAAAAAGGGTACCAGGACGTATAAGTGATTTTACTTCTCAACAATTAAAACAAATTAAAATAAATGTTATCAACAACAAGGAACCTCGAAAAGAGAACAGAATAACATCATGAATGCCAACAAAAAGGAGTATCATACATGGGAGGTATTCGGCCCAAGAGTGGCGAACCCATGATCTGATCCTTAGTCAGCAATGCAGCAACTTCGATAGCATTTCTGACACCTGGTACACGGAACTTTACATGGAATGTAGATAATTAATTAAAACTAAAAGGATGCGCAATATTCTCAAACTGCAAAAGACAAAAGAAGGGAAGGTGGAAGTGGAACAAAATAAAACAAAAAACGAAACAAAGAGAGTAAGTACCCACTCTATGTTTGTCAGTCTGTTAAGAAAGAATTAGAGATTATCTCCGCGTTGCAGATACCTGAAATAGCTCCAACAGCACCAAATGTGCTTGAATCACCATCCATTATACTAGCATCACACTCCACATGACCATCTTCGGTCAAGTTTGAACCCCGCCCCGCATTTGTACAAGGATCATCCTATAAGTTGTGATGTCAATTGACATATTTATTAGAAATTCCCCATGCAGATTCAAATAGTAACTCCATGCACTGTTTATATGATTCAAAAGAAGTTGCTCTCGCCTAATTAAACCCTCAATTTTAATGATGTACTCAAATTGTTAAATGGACAAACTCATCATTTGTGGTTGGTATGGTCCACAACAGCACATGGATATTATCAAACCATCAACATGATATTAGCTCTAGTTCTATTTTATCAGGCACACTCTTGTGATGAGAGATATTGCCCATTTATTTGTTACAATGTAGTGGCTTAAACTGAAAGAGAATGGATTTTACATGTTTAGGTGTTCATGTGCAAAACTGTGTCCCTCTAAATCTCTACTAGGTTCATTTTTATCTTCAGAAGCAGCAAGAACCCACGAAGGCTTATGCATTGATTTATGACTGATAAGTTGTTTCCCCACTTATCCATATAACTAATTTTTATCTTTAACAGAAACCAGAACTCATAGTCATGCATATCAATTCCATAATTTGATAAGTGTTTTCCATCAAATCTTCTCAATCCTAGATATTTACACACAGTTTTACCATGGCACCTAAGGACTCCTAAGTGAGACATATCCAAATAAGGTCTCTCTTCAGTACCAGACTCCATTTATTACCATTTTGATCTTCTCATCGACTTTGTATATCAAATTGATGAAATTACAACATACTTTAACTGAAAAATCAGCAGATAACTAGAAGCTCACTTTAGTAATTACTCCATTAGCTCTCTCACAGAACTTTTTACTCTTTACAGAATGAAACATCTACTGTTTGTGGAACCAATAGCTCCAAAAGGCAATAATCAACATAAACATAATTTTAATAGAAACAAAAAAGAAATGGCATAATTAGTACTTTGCATACAGTCATACTGATATGCATATACTTCTTCCCACATTTGCTACATTTTCCTTATTTCAAGGTTTCTCAAACCGCCTATCTAGATTAATTCATAATCATACCCATCAATTCCAATTCATTTATTCGATAGTAATAATTCAAAACTTGACCATCAAAATGGAAGGAGGGTATATATACCAACGGACCTCAAGCACCAAATAGCGGCAGAACAGGATCAATACACCTACCAGGGCCCTATAATCCAACAAAAAGATTAATAAAATGATAGTAATAGCTAACTCATTCATCATTCTAATAAAGAGAGATTTGACTCACCCCATTAAAATAATTCAAATATCAATTCATAGTCTAATCTTAATTACAAAATTTTTGCTCTCAATATATAACATAGCGACATTTTTTCCAAGGTCCAGTGGGACCAATATTTATATTCTTTGGTTGTTGGGCATAGAGGAATATATCAAATGATTCATTACACTTCTACGCTTTACGTTTTTCATAGTAGGAGCAAATAAGCCAGACAGACTTCACTGCATAAGCATGGAAATAGCAACCCTATTGTCACAGTGTGTAAGTGCCGCATAAGAATAAAGGCATCTAGAATCAGTTTAATATTTATATTTTTTTGCATCAAATGAAATACCTAAGATTGTCACATTTTCGACGAATGATTTGACTTTTTCAATTTTGAACTCGACAATTTTTAAATGCTATATATTCATTTCAAAAAAAAACATCAATATATAAGATTTTTCAACATACTTATTATTAACTTAATAATTTTGATTCAAATAAAGCTTTTGAAAACGTCAATGAAATTTTGGATAATCTTTTACCATGAAAAGGCAAATGATAATTCTTTTAGGGATGGTAGTAGTAAATTTTGTATACAATTAAATATTACATAATATTTTCAAAACAATATCAAAGAAAATAAAGATTATACGCAATCCAATTTGTTAAAAAATCGAGATTTTGCAGCGATGCACCACAATAGTAATAGTCCTGTCACAAGTACTATCCAATATATAGTCAATTGTACAAAACTTTCTTTCATTACTTGGCAAACTGTTACAAATCGATACTGATCTTTGCCTATACTTTATCCCAATTTAAGAGGCATTAAATAAAGTTTAATTTTTGAGTTATCTAATATAGTGAGATACAAATTTGTAGTGTGTAGTACTCCCTCCATTCCATAATTGGCTAGCCAAAAACTATTTTGTTAAGGAGCTATGAAAAATTACTAGTATACTCTATATTAATTAAAAGCAAACGAAATCATCAAATATATCAACTCAATAAAATACTTAAAAAACAAAAGCAAAAGCAACTATTAAGGGTAAAAATGAAAAAAATCAGATCACATTGGAATTATAGACAATTAACTATTATGAAAAAGGAAGTATCTAATTGATATAAACTCTTAAGTTAAATGGATTGAAATTTATGACATTTGTATTTGAAAGGACTCAAGGCTGGAATATTTTAAAATTAAATTAAAGCATATTGGAGTGAATCTGTGAGACGCATTAAATATACTTTGAATAATATTAAACTTGATCTTTGATCACATAAATACATTATAATTCCGATTTGAGTGAACGATTTATGTTAAATGTAGTTATTATCTTCTGGTGAATTCATTTTCAAGTAAAAACAATTTTTTGTATCCAAAGGGAGATAAAATGAGAATATTATCCTCGATTTACCTAAATTTACCTCAAAACAAACGGACCATTAATATCAAAAGTGGGAAAACAAAAATGAAATGGAGATAGTAGTCTAAGTAGATGACATGTATAAAAAAAAGTTTGAGTTGAAAATTGAAAGAGGAAAGCACCTGAAAACCTTTGAAAGAATATTGGAAGCTAAGCAAGCTCAAGTTTGGATGACTGAGTGGTTTTTCTCTATCGGAGTGGATATCCGGCCCTCACGTACCGCCAGTTGAAGGACCTCACAAGCTTCCTCAACAAAGAGTGTGTTGTAAAAACCTGATCTACATCTCCATAAATACATCAAAGTTTCTATATGTCAAATACCCAAAATTCGAATAAAAATACTCCAAATTTTGACCAAAATACCCAAACTTTTTAATACCATCACATCTACCATAAACCGGACCCAAAAACCATTACACGAACATCTGCAGTTTCATCTATCGTAATCAACCACCGGTTTGCCCGATACTCAAATCCATTATAGGTTTCATTTCTTTTCGGTCTAATTTTTTAATCTAATGCCCGGATCGATGACATCAATAGACAATAGGTGAGTGAGTAATTAAATATGTTGTTCCAATATTAAGGTTATTTATAAAAGTAAATTGGTTTATTTATTGATTTAATATTATTGGTAATTGGGGGTTTTCAATTTAACACTTATTGTTTAAATGTTGGTCATACTAGGGATTGAAGTACTATTACTATTAATTTTTGAGGATTATGCCAAGATGATGTTAAAAAGGACGAATATCACTTTCACCTGTGCTGTTACTATTCTAAAGATCCACACCAAATTTCCTCATAATTTTCCCTAAACTAATTCCTTATATCACTTTTATCAAATTTACAGCTTACTTTTTTAATTTTTACACAAAACCAAATTTTACTATTTATACATTTCAACTAAATTACATTCTATACATTTTTTTAATTTTTCTAACCCAATAAAAATCCAACTCTTTTTTTTTTAAAGATGAAAGATTAACAAAATATTTTGGCAGTTAGTAGGAGCTCCACACAATAAATTAAGTTCAAAGATGAATATGTGTGTTTGAAAATGATAGGGAGATACAAGATCAAACCATTCATTGAGATATTTCCAAATATCAAAAAAAATGGATACTTAAAATTCAGGTCGTAACACTGTATTTATATGTAGAATGTCTTATTAATTCGACATTAACGTGCAAACAAGCACATCTTCAAAGGTCATATTCACATAGAGTTGTTAAGGGACACAACAATTTATAAATCGCTCGATTATATTTCAATTATATTTCGAAATATAATTTTATTTTATTTTATTTGGTTTTATTTCTATTTTATCCTCGTTCAATCAAATATGAATTTGGCATGTAAGCTCTGTTTTATTTTAATAATTTTTCCCGAATCTATTCAATTTTATTTCGAAATATAATTTTATTTTATTTTATTTGGTTCTACTTAGTTTTATCCTCAATACACTTTCTGTATCTATTTTAACCATATTGAAATTAATTTCGAGTCTGTGTACACCCACCAAAAAACAGAGGCGATACGTTTACAAGATTCGATCTACCATCAGCATGCATCTTCTTTTTCAAAGTTTCATCAGTAAAGAACTCCAACGCAAGTCAGCGCTGACCTAAAAATTCCTCAGTGATTAATTCACCTTAAGCTTTCTCAAATGAAGACGCGAGCCGTATGCATAAAACTGTCAGAATCTCGCGCTGTCAGAAGGCCAAACAGATCATTAACGACCACCTAAGCATGTTAGCAAATGAATACCGGTATGTTCGTCCTGAACCGCGAATCTGCTTATGCCAAGGTGCGCTAATGCATGGAGCCAAGCATCTCTAGGCTTTGCAGAAACACTTTAATCTCACACTACTACATTTTATTGATGCCAACGGCGACGCCGAAGTATTGCTGGGGGCCAGAATTCAATCTCCGCAAAATGCGCAGGCAGATAGTTATGATCAGAATGTACTACAATGAGCGGCCATTGAACTAACTTTTAAAGAGAAATGCTTTACGCTGAGACGACGCTGATTTTCATTGCACGGTGATTTATTTGGATTAAGAGTAACAGTAAAACCGCTCAAAGCAAAACCAGCTTCTCGCAAAACAGAAATCATCAAAGAAGAGATCATCTTCTTGAGAAGAAAGAGATCATTTTATTTAAATCAAGCCATTTTTGCCGTCATCTCCTTTTTCTTTCTTATACCGTTACTTCCCATATCAGTCTCAGCTTAGTTCTATGAATCAGTTGAGCGTTAGTGTTACATACAGTTCTTCTGTATCTTGTTATCGTTATATTTTGTGAACTCCACTTTCGACACACAGCTATAATCAGTAAGATAAATTTAAACCGTTATTTCCCAGTAAGGTAAATTTGAGCATCATTAGCAATAAGAAGGTTAGTTCATAACCATAAATTAGGTAATGAACAAAAACCACATATGAAATATGAAAAATAACAAAGTTCTGCATTAACAATAAACCGTCGGGCAAATTATGTTATTAATGATGTTAGTATACTAACTTTCATTTGTTAGTCAAATGTTAAGAATGGCTAAACACAGGTTATTACATCAACTATGTTATTCCAGATATATACCCAGCCACTACTTTTGCAAGAACAAAGTAATATATTATCATCAAATTAATCATTTGGGCACTTAAAGAACCTGATTAGCAATATATTATCATCATATTATAATTTTGCCAGATCATTACAGAAATCTTCATTTTGAAGTTAATCACAATAACATAAAAGAATAGAAGAATTTTCCATGAATCATTTAAAATACGATTACAGTAAAGTTAAAGAATGTCTATAATATTAAATCATTGAAGAATATCATTGTTTTAAAGAAAAAGTCATTGTAAAAGATATTTTGGAAAAGACTCAATTTAATATTTTATCCAAGAATAATCCTACACCTCATTAATGAAACAAGATCCATGCACTGTAGAAGAATCAGAAAGATATATCGTTAAGTCAAAAATGAAACACGATTTAATAAGAGTAAGCCCAGATTTGAAATTGTAGCTTCATCAGAGATAACTTACTATCATAACATAAAACACCTAAAATCTATAGAATTTATTTTAACAAATTAACTAAAAAACTAATATAGTCTGTCTGCAAATAAGATTTTCCTTAACATAAACAAATGTTATAAGAAGAAGAATTATCTTTGTTCTTACAGCCTTAAGAACCCACCTCTCACCCCTTCTAAAGAAGAAGAAAACCATCCAGGTTGATTGTCTTTCCCATTTGTATTGTCAGTCATCATCTAGTGCAATTAACCATATATCAGAGTTATTCATCATAGTCACAGAAAGATACAAGGAAGACATAAATAATATAGAAAGAGTTCTAGAAAACCCTACAAAGAATTTAAACATACCCCATACCAATTAACTTTATGGAGTCGCTCACCAAAAAATAATATCGGAACTTGAAGCAAAATAAGAGAAGTTTACTGGGAAGCCTCACGTCACACTCTTTTGTCTCCTCGTAGTGGGCCTTTCCAAAGCAAAATTAATTAATTCTGATTTAATTTAAAAAGACTTTGACTTTCAAAATACTTGGTATTCCTCATGTAGATGAGATGTTAAATATACTAGTATGATGGACTTTAATGAATTATGGGTTTTAAATGAAAACCAATTATACAAAAAAAAATAGAAGAACCACACTACATTATCTCTTCACAATTGTTCCAGTTTTCGATATTAAAGTTAGCACAAGAAAGTGAAAAGTAAACATTTACAACAGTCATGCACTAAATATCCTTCTATAGTTTGCCTTTTTAGTAGTAAAACCAGAAATTAACATAACCAATATTACTGATAAGACCATAAGAAAATCTCAATTGCTGCTAATGTCTTAATATTAGGATTTGTATCGTTCAACCTATCAGGTGAACAGTAGAAGTTCTAGTATTCGAATCGATTTCCAATGCCAAATGACAATTACACCAGCTAAAAGAGCAGTACAATCACACTGGTCTCAAGCAGAGTGATAACTAATATTTTATGATGATAAAAATAGGCATACTTACAAATACACCTTCATCTTTTAAAGTTTATTAGCAATTTAACTGCTGGCATAAATTACTCCCCATTATCTTTAAATAACAAAGGACCTTTCAACCAATTCAGCAGTTTCAATGGTAAGAAAACCTCTCTCATGGTGCTCGAGAAATACATTTCACTGCAAAAGTTAGCATTTGAGCATAAACCTACCCAGAATAATTGTAAAAGTATAAGAGAAACGGTTCTATATTTGTTTTTTATCTATAACAAATTAAGTGTCAGTAATACATGAAGCCTCTACACTGTAATGTACACTCTTCCTTCCTGCCAACAAAATCAAATCATGCCCAGTGTAGTAATAGGGTTAACGGCCTCGACCAAGACATATATTCAGATTAATCTGCCTCAAAACCACCACGAATTTTTCCAAAGACGTTTTCCTCATTCACGTGCTCACCGAGAAACTGCAGGGGCCACCAGTATCCTAATTACCCCTGTGTCAAACACGCTAATAAAGAGTTCTTATAGGATTTAATTTTCCTAAAAGAAGATGATCTCGCCAGAGCGCCGAAGAAGAATTAATTAAATCATATCAAAACATACTGCCACACACACACACACACATTTTTTCGTCAGACATAAATAATTTACCGAGTAATCTCTCTAAAAAGTGGTCTGCATTTTAAATTGAAGCTGCAATAATTGAAGTTATCATCCCAACATGGCATACGCACATAATCATGATAATATAGTGAAACATGCTGTATTTAAATAACCTAAAAGGATTCAACCATATTGCTAGAACACCCAGAAAAATGCCAAGGTGCGAAGACATTGATACTTATTTTGATTTGGTAATAATTTGTCTTCTTTCAGAAGTCCATAAGAACTCCAATGTTAAAGGCTTAACTCAATTCTAGACACATCATTAAATAGAGAGATCGAGATCCCATCGGCACTGTGTGGCCTGGCCGGGGTCTCGGCGCACAAATTGAAGCCGGGTTCTAGATATCAATTTATCCACAGTCATGAAGGCTAAGTCAAAGAAGATAATGAAGATTGGGGTCACAATCTTCATTTTATCCTAAAAATCATTTTCCTCACAACTTCCATTGTCTAAAATCTAATAGAGCACACTGATTTAATAATTACTATATCATTTAGCTTAAACTAGTGTAGATTTACAGTCAGAATACTAAATTACAAATATTACCTGTCTGAGAAGCTTATATAGACTTTGCAACAATCGGCTAGAATTATATTCCAACATTTAGTACAAGGGAAGAATTGTGAAACCTGAATAAAGATCCGTGTTATTTACTGTATTTTTCAATTATTGTCCGTCTGATTACTGAGGGTTAATTTATATATATATCTATTTAGTTGTAGATCGCTCATTCCTCATAACACTGTAGCTAATGGAAGTTTTGAGTCTAGAAGAAATTAATGGAAAATGTATGTGTATCGACATATGAGAATAACTCGGAAGTTGATTTCACTATATGAATGTTATGATTGGCTTGAAAGTAAGCAAGATCATAAGAAAAGTGTTCTAAACAGGAGACATCAAGATTTGGGAATCCATTGGGAGATCATGCCAGCACAATGTATGAGACTGTTTGCACAAAAAGTGGCTTCATTGATAGCTTTGTCAAGATGAGAAACCATCCAACAACAAGAACTGTTTGAGAGTTTAATGAAGGTCTGTCGTTAGCACCTAACACATAACCAACAATGTTGAGTTGTTCAGTAGATTAATTTACATCGATATCGCAATTCGCTTATAATGGGAGAGTCATTGTACTGTGAGTAATTCAACAGAACAGAAGTGTCTGTAAGAGCTGTCCGGTAAGTTCTTCTGTGAATGATCGAAAGTCGAGAAAGGTTCTCGATCATGTGTGTGTCATAAAATGGCAGAATAAATGAAAAGCCGAGGAAGAAGAAGTCAAGCTCGAGACGACTGACGCAAAACCGGGTCACGTCATGCAGAATTAAGCGGTATCTGGGTAGTCGGAGGGACAAAGAGTTGTATGAATGTTGAAGATGACAGCATGCCTACTGTTGATGCCTATAAATCTTGGATTCTTATTTGTGGCACGTCATACACTACAACTGCAGGATATAACAATTAGTGGCTGAGACAGGCTCAGCCTCATAACGCGAGCCGTCACATCAAATAAGTGTACGATGTGACACCCTGAAGTTCAATTGGTTCAATCTCTGAGATCGACCAGCTATAATGAATGTTCAAGAGCCGATTAGTGATGGTTACCGAACCATGCTTAACCTGGAAGGTAGCCCAGGTGTAAACAGATCAGAGTCTGATATCCAAGATAGATATTCTGACTGAGTCAAAGATCATAGCTGCTGAGATAGTTTTCCTCGAGAAGACGATGTTCTGCACAACCGATCACATGAAAGCAGAAAATAAAACCTGCTAGTTTAAAGAAGAGACATCAGCCTAAATAGTGTTGATCATCATATCTCATGTAAGAGTCGTGTTCTGGAAGGAAGAAAGCCGATGTTAAATTGGCGCCGGTTTCAACCGGTGAGGGTCACAGTCTACAGATGAGACTGCATCCATTTCAGTGGAGTTCATTTGATTATGCATGACACGAGAAAAAATGTCCTGGGTTTAGTCAAATAACAAACTGAAAATGAGAAACTTAGATCTATATTAGACAATATCAGATCCGAACGTAAAACAATAAATGAAGGATTTCAAAACATTTCTTTAATTGAATAACAGTGATTAAGTAAGACTATTCCTAACTTCAATAACGAATAGTTTAGAGGACAGAACAGATCATCGAATTATTGTATGCATGCACCTAGTTTTTACCCAACATTCTCTTAATCAATGGGCTCACTTTCCTTGATAATAGAGACCTCATCCTTCAATTTTGATCAAGAAACGTGAGTTCGGTTAGCTGCAACTATTCTTTCGAAAATACGGCTGTTTAAATATGATAAAATGCTAGAAATAAGCTTCAAGCCAACCTATCAGTTATTTTATTGGTTACCATGATTTACGGATACAAGTTCCCTATGATTCAAGAACGAAAATCATTCAGAAAGAAAGAACGTATCTTCAAATTGCAATGCGTGTTATACTAAAAGCATGCATGTAAAATGTTGGGGAGGGAGGAAAGAAGCGAAGGATAAGTCACAACCGAATAATGAGGAAGTCAAATGCTAAAGAGAAGATGACTCGGTTCCTTCCAAACTGGCATGTTCAGACATGCCTACTCCCCAAAGACGAAACCAAGATCCTTTTTATTGATATGCCACCTTTAGAAGAATTAGTTCAGATGAGTGAGACGCATAAGAGTCTAATGATAACATTTCAGCAACATCAACAAGAGATTGTTCCCCTGATGGTGATCAAGATGTGCAGGTACCCAGTCTCGTAAGAAGTATCCGTGGTTTTAAAAACCAACTGAGTATTCACCTTTCCTGCTTAACTTTCTGTTAACGGCTGTGAGGCGAGCCCAAGTACAGGCCGGCGCATAAATGTGATGAAGAATCGTCGGAGTGCCAGTTGGCGAAAGAAGCAGGATTGAAATATCATGAGCAAACAAATACGAAGAAGTTAGACGGAGTCATTGTTGACAAACATGAATGGAGTCAGTGTTAATCAGCCAAGTAAAGCTTTAAAAAGAATATTGCGTAATAAATGGGCTCCACCTAAATCAAGGAGGAAAAGGATCAAAACAAACAGAGGAAAAGTTTCGCTTGGTTGTCATGGATTCCAACAGAAAGAATCGACTACACCGAACATTAAATTACTAAGCTTCGTAATCTAACCTGCTTCCGGATTGGGTAGATTAGTCAGACCTTCATCGATGGCTTAAAAACCGCGTTTAAGTACGCGATCCGATGAAGAAGATTCATGGAAGAACCTTAAGGCTTTAAGGTTGTGGGCGAATAAAGATTTGGTCCAGAAACTTTAAGAGTTTCAGACGGCTCGAAACAGTTCAGGCAAATGAATAATAATTTAGTGAACTTTATCAAAAGGTTGAAGTTTGTAAGTTGGGTGACCGACCACCGTCATATATGCGCTTAAAGATTATGTTATCTTACTTTCTTATGTTGATGATATGATCGAATTGATTTGGTAAAAGTGAACACGCTGAAGAAAGAGTTGTCGTTGAATTTGCGAATAAGGAATTTAGTGAGGCTTAAAACAAATTGGGATTTAATAATCAGATTCAGATTCTCCGAGACGACATTACGCAGTGAATATCTCGAGGAAGGTAATCAAGCGATTCAACATGCCGACGCAGTTTCTCCTAAGTACTCATATCAAGCCATTTTCAACTACAAGACAACATTCACCAGACTGAAGATGATTTAGAGTATACGGATAAGGCGCCATGGCCGCAGTAGTAGCCTTTTTATGTAGCAGCATGGCTCAGACTGACCGATATCAGACATGCTACGGAGCGCCTGATGCGCTGCCCAACCCGTGGAGAATATCGAAGTCAGGAAGTGATTTCAGATACCCGAATGGTGTGCCGAAAAACTTTATGTTTCCGTGAACTTAGTAATGGGATATGTAGACAATGAGCAATCTGTAGGATGTTGATAGTAGAAGCCCATTAGTGACATACCACGTTGGGGTACCGCTTATTAGCCGGAGACGGCCGGGTGAACCAATAAGAGATTGTCTAGTGCGTAGTATTGCCGCTATGGCGAAGCCGAAAAGGACTATCTGTTGCGACTTCTTTGAAAGAGCCGAATCTTGAGCAACACCTTGTACCAGGATACCGTAGGCGCTTATTTATCCGCTAAAATCCTGCAGGGAGCCAAGCGAGGACAAAGCACATAGATCGAGGTTCCATTTTACACAAGCCTGTGACGTGAGAACGGGTCCCAAGCTCGACAAGATTCTAGAGATCGAATCAATACATGTTTACAAAAGCTGAAACAATGAAGTTGTTCGATTTAACCTTTCGGTTTGCAGAAATTTCAAGTGCCGCTGAACGAGAGGTCTTTAAGACGGTGATCTAAAAAGGCTCTGCCGAGATCGTCAGAGTTAAGCGAGATTTTCAAAGTGTGAGACGTATGGATCGACCCTGGGCCTCGATGCCAAATTGGAGCTCTGGCCTCAGATGAGTCTATCGAGGTATTATCGAGACTGCCATCAGACTGCGGTCCTGGATAGAAGTCCTCATAATGGCATATTTTATTAAAGATAAATAAAGATTAGTCACAATCTTCATTTTATTCTAAAAATTCCATTTTTCTCTCTCTCAACTTTCCAATTGCTCCAAATTATTGTAGTTGTTCCTCTACTTGATTAGTATCATTTGTATATCAGTTAAATCGAGTTAGATTTGGCTATCAAGAACCTTAGTTTGATAGGACTTAGTTTGATAGGACCTTAGTCTGATAGGACTTTAACAATAGTTGTAACAATACTATATTATTAAACTCTCAAAACCTGCAAGGAAGAGGTCTATGTGGGCAAGCAACACCTCCCTTCATTTCTCAACTCACCATTCTTAAGCACATCAAAGAAATAAGGAATCACTGCTGTTATTCATTATTTGTGGTTTGCTCATAACTGCCGAATCAACAATCTTACCTTTCGGCTCCATTTAATAACCGTGTTACTCATCAACTTTTAATAAATTTTGATATTTGTCTTCTTAATTAACGCATCAAAACGTAACCTTGGAAAAAATATTCAAAGTGAGTTGAAATAGCGAGTATGTCTAATGATTTTGTTAATTTAGATCTATAATCTGCATGGATTTAAGTACTCCATTATTAACTCTCAATCTAGTGCTAATGATACTACTATCGAGGAAAAACGCCATGGATTTGGAAATATTTCTTATATCCGGAAAACAAACTACAACTTGTTTAAAATTGTAAAGAGTACTCATCATGGAAAACAAGTGTGGTAGCGGAACCCATTACTTTGCTGTACACTTAAGGTCATAAGATCACTAAAGATAGAAAGTAGGAGGGTGGTATACAAGAAACTATCATACCAAACCGCAAAAACTTTTTTTAGTATTTTAGCTTAGGATCAAACTATGAAATTTGTAACGGTAGTTTTTTGGCCTTTTAATCATTGCGATGGACGGGCGCTTCACTAAATGGGATTCAAAATGTCGCTCATCCCGAGCAATACGTATCCCTCGGCCTACTCTTTAAACTATGCTTTTAAATATTTTAAAGTAAAAAGATCTTCTATGTGAAACTCTCACACTCATTTTATAAAACGATTCGACTAAAGGAGACGCAAGGTTTTTTTGATTTTTGATATAATAAAGGTAACATGCCATTTGGATTGACTGCGATCGATCTTACAAAGGAGAATTATATATTTTAGATCATTTCTAAATATAACAATATTCAAATTTCGAAGGTATACTCGCACGTACAATGATTACAAATGTTTGAATAGATACTTCAATTTCATATTTGATAACGCCATTCGCTAATAACGATCAATCAAAGATTAAAGATGCCTATTAAACCGGATTTTAGTGAACTTTTTCATGTTAGATGTTTGGTGTCACGCCCTTCAATTAGTTGCTAGCATGGAATAAAACGCTGTTCGATTTAGTTTATTTTACCAATTGTAGTGTCATAATTTTGTCGTTCATGTCAAGACACGAATATAAAAAATTGGTTGAGGCTTCGGGAAAGAAGTTTAAGAAAATTAATTTTGATCATGATTAGACGGAACTCCGACCCACATCTACTAGTTCGTGCATATATGTATAAGTGACGAAATTACAACATTTTGGCTAGACAGACGCTCCCATCAGCGAATATTATCCCCACTCACATATAATAATTGGAAATATTGTTATGAATTACTTAAGTTTCTCGGTTAGTTTGAAAGATTATACCTAAAGTTTTTCAACTCAATATGAACATTCATCTTGTTTTATGTATCGTTAATCTTTCCATTCATATGATTAAAACATGTAGATGGTCACGTCATGAGATACGGTTCAATATGGAAGACAAGTTTTAAATATTTCATCCTATTCCACATGTATATGCAATTGGTATAATCTTGAATCCTAACGCTAAATCTAGTCACTTTAATTTCATGTGAACCATTACTAAGCATTAAGATCCTTTAATCCCGAACTAAAGAGTTTTATGTCTAAAAATTGGAAAGATGGAATTGAAACGTATATGTATAAATACGTGTTAGAAGAACATCAATTAAGGTATGAACAAAAGCTGCCGCACCCTCTAGTAAAGTGGGAAACGTTTTAATGTGTTCATGAGTTAAGATAATGTAAGTCAAATAATGATGACTGCTGAACGCTACACTATTAGGTAACACTAATCCAATCGCCCACAAGACAATTAAATGAGTTAACTAAGATTACTAACTTTGAATTGAGTCAATATAATGATAATAACCTTTGATATATTAAACAAGGGCTTAGTATGAAGCTGCCAAGAGCCGTATCAGTTTAAGATGCAAAAAGAAATACTTTCTATATACCTGATGTTCACAATAGCTAAGAACCAAGATTAGCATGGCGGTTCAATACACTCAAAGACGGTCAAGACTTACAAGCCTCAAAGTGATGAAGTATGTGTTTGTATTAAGGATTGACTATCGCTGGAGCATGTGGGATGCAGATAAGGATACAATTCCGCCGCAAGTAGAAAGGAAAAGATTTGTCTGGACGATTCAGTGACATCGAGGAAGAAATCAAGTCGACGAAGAGAAATTGAACACAATAGAACAATCCGGCTAAAGAAGAATCAAGATGAATAGTAAAGATGATTAGATTTGTATAGTTTTTATAATTTGATTGAAATGTATGAAATTAATGTACTGCCCATTTATATAAACTGCTAAATAATAAAATATTATCGATTTGCTTTTTGTATGTTTCATACCTTAATGGAATTAAACGCACACCATTGCACCATTAACGGTACCACGTTAATACTTAAACGGTAACGGAGATCTACTAAATCCATGGTGAGGTTAAAAGAGGTAATGAACTATAATGGGCGCAGCCTCAAGCAAAGCGGGCCCGATATAGCGGTTCTTGAAATAAGGGGGGTAATGGAGGGAGGTCTATCCGCATTCCTCAAATTGAGGCTTCCACCTCTAACAAACCGACAGCGCAGTAGGATACTATGAGGAAGAGTCGACGAAAGCGACTGGGGTCAAGGCCGGTATTTAGAAAGCCAAGGACCGGAAGAGAGGATGATCAACGAATGACAAATGATGCTGATCCATATGGCCGATGTCCGGGGCGCTTTAATAGGATCGCACAAACTTTCCTCGAACAACGCAGCTGGCACTCCCATCACGCCCACCTCCCTTTATCATGAAGACGAATCCGCTAAACATACATGAACGAATGCTGCTTATATATTATATGTATGATAAGCTTTTTCATCGCCAGAAACAATGTTTTTATTTACGACTTTCTATTCCAAGTCAGGAACGATGCACGTTTCAATGTTGTGAATGTTTGGAATGTTTATGGTGCTCTCGAAGCCTGAATGAATGAACGAATGAAAGTGAATGAAATCGAAACGCGGAATGGCTTCAATGTTTGAATGTTGTGAATGTTTGTAACAATCAGATGTCATTATAAACGTGGTACCAAGTATGACGGGAACGATACCACGCTTATAAAGCGTAAAAATGCAATATTTTGGTATTATCGATATCATGCTTCCATATGAAACGGTACCATTAGTACTAAGATTAACGCAGACCGCTTTAACGGTAGGACACGGGCTATCGAATCGCTCAAGGGCCGTCCGGGGCCCGCCTACTGGGCTCGCCCTGCCCACTAGCCCACGGATCGCCCCGCCCACTAATAAGTGGGACGAACTGTCGGATTGGCCCCGCGGCCCGGTTCGAGCCCACCCGCAATATTCGGTGTGGTATCCGGCCCGGCCCTGCCGAGGCCCCCAGTTCAAGATAACGTGGCACTGCGTATATTGTACCACGCAAATTCAAGACTTGATCTATTAACGGGTACTTTATATTAAACGGCACTAATGTTAATAAATGCCTGCCAAGTTATTTTACATTATTAATTGGTGTATTAACGCCGTACCTTTTAAAATTAATGGGTACCACGTTAATACCTAAAACAGCAGCCAGGCACTTGAAATACAATAGGTGTCTAATTTAAAACAAATGATACCACATTAACAACAATTCTAAAGCAAAATTCAATCAAACATAATATTAAATATTCGAAATTAGAAAAATAAGAACAGATAACATAAAACTAAATTGTTCGAATACTAAACATCACATAATCAATATTCTAAAGCACATTATTCATGGAAACATGTTTTCAATTGAATCCAGATTAAATTCCTTCACTCCTCACCTCTCCTCAAGCCCAATACATTCATACGCCCCGCTTCCACAATCATACGCTCCCTTCGCTACAACCTTACCTCTATATCAACTTTCTGATGCTCTCGTTATCTTCTGAATCCACCTTAACATAAGCGAAGTTAATCAATTCCCAACATCGACATAGCTCTATCGGATGATCCAACAGAGAATCTCAAGTTTAAAAGCTTGGCCGCCATCGGTGTCGCTTCAACAGCAGTGAGAGTGTGACTCCATCCTTTGGGGGTAAGCAGTCATTGAACCTCCACACCTCATCTCTCAACATCCGCTAAATGCTCAAACACCTCCCATTTGCATAAAGAATACCCCTGGCCCCACATAAAGACTTCCCTGCTAATCAGATCGGCTCCCATTTAGAAATCCTTCTAAAATCAACCCATCTACATTCTCCAATAGAACCCCTTTTATATTAACTAACAAATGAGAGATAATCATGCCATATCAAGGGTCAATTTCGCCTCTTTCATTTAAAACATATGTTTAAGTATCAAACGTGGCATATTGTCCCATCGCAAATTCAATATAGACCACATAACAAACGAATCGCAAACAACTAATTGATGTCAATTGCATAAAAAGAATACCGGGATACGATTCTCTTCCAAACAAGTTTTTGTATACCACCAAATTATTCTTACACACTATGCCTTCTTTCTTAACTCTACGATTGTTGTTAAGCTCTTGGACACATTCTTGTAATGCTTAATCGCCATTAGCGCATCATCCCCCTTTCCGGCACCATCCAGACCCCAACTAAGCATACCAATGCTTTATTAAATCGCTTTCCGTTATACACCAGAATCTGCATCGACATTATAATCGACAACCAAGACTCTCTACTATCATTATAAATGAAGAACGGATTCATAAAACTTATACACAATGGCGGGGATACCAATTACTATTAGTAAAAGTAGTAAATGTACTAAGCCATACTACCTAAAATTGAATAAAGTAAGATTATCTGCGTGGACTTTGATTTCTCTCCTTCATCAAAAGTATCCTCGCCTCAGATCTTTAGTAATTTCCACCTCCCTACCCTTCGAACTTCCTGCTATCAGACCCCTACATCTTCTTCCTCACAAGGGGCGAATGTGGGTGGTGATCGTATGCATCATGTTGGACTCCTCCTCCATTTCCTTTAGTTTGCAATTCCTTACTTTGGAGCTCTTTGGTGCCATTTTAGCAAATCGATACTAATATAAATGTGTAATTAACTAATTGGTGATGATTTATGTGAGGAATTGAAGATCGAAATTGGAGAGAATTTTGTTTTTGAGTTCATTGAGGAATCAGGTTTCTGTTCGAATGTTTGGAGCCCTATTAATCTTATTTTCACAAGAATGGTACCGCGAGGAGTCAAAACGGTATTCACACTTTAACTTAAAAATGGCAGAAAGTTTGGCATTTTTGCATCCATTTTTTCGATTAAAGTGGCACCGCTGCATCGCGTAAAAGTACCACGTTTAAATCAATAAGTTTAAAAATAATAGAAGTTCATTTGTATGGAATAAAAGAACATTTTATTATTTTGTCCACGCTTTTTATACTGTATGGGCCGTGAGTTTCATATGAGCCTGGCCAATAATAAAGTTATTGCTACAAAACTACAATCTCTAATCATAACACTCATCTTCGACTTCGGTCGGAGTCTTTTCAACGCCTATCAGGTCAGTTTCGTCTTCTTCTAATTCTTCTTCAATGTCACTAAGATCATCGAACATATCTTTTCTTTTCTTGCCCAGATCAAATTGACACTGCATCCTATGCCCGGCTACTGGCCCAATCTCGATGCACACACATACTTCAATCACAGCCAAGTCTTGAACGCCTTTGAGGAATAGCTTCGCCGTATGCTAAACGCGGATTCACCGCTATCAGTTTATTATTGTGGATAGAAAATATTTCTTTGCCATCTTAGATAAGACAGTTAAACAAGGCTTCTTTGTTTCACCATTTTAATATTATATCAAAAGGATTTATCATTATATTGACTCAATCTGTAAAGTTAGTAGATGTCATCAGTTAACCTATCTGTGGTTCATGTGAGCTGACAATTTCACCTAAAGCTCAGAATGCATTTCTAAGGTGATCAGTTGGACTTCTCAGATTTTTAACTCCCGCAAGGGCCACATTAAACTTTGTATAATTACTAGCGCATGGGTTCACCTTGTCCATACCTGATTGCATTTGCTATACATGTTATAATATATACGTTTCAATTCCATCTTTCCATTTCGAACATCAAAAACTCTTTGTCGACTAGCAAGTAAGAAAGATTCACACACGATTTCATAAGATAGAAATTGAAACGTTTAATTTAGCGTTAGATCCAAGATTATACCAATTGCATATGCATGGACAGATGAAAATATTTTAAAACTTATCTTCCATATCTGAATCATATCTCAGTTAAAACATGCTAATCATTTCATGTTTAAATATAATAACGGAGAGACAACGACATTCTAAAAAGCAAAGATGAATATTTGGCTCCGGATTGGAGTTGAAAAACTTTAGTATAATCTTTTAAGTGGCTCTAAAAACTTAAGTAATATAATGCAGCCCACTAGTATATGTGAGCGGTACATAATACTCACCAATCTGAGCATACTTCTCATAAAAATCGGAGATTTCTTCATATATACGCCATCAACCAGATCGTAAGTTTTAGTTCCATCTAGTTTGCCAATCCAAAATTAATTTCTTAACTTCTTACCGGAAGTCCATTTTTTTATATTCATGTCTTCTACCCCGTCATATTAACAACAAAATTAACGGCTTTAATTGCAAAATAAAACTCATCCCAAAACAACTTTTATTCCATCTTTAGCAATTCAATTGGCTGATCATGACATAAACATCTAATACGAAAGTTCACTAAATCCGGTTTAATAGGCCTCTTTAATTTTCCGATTGAACGTATTAGTCGACGATTATCAAAATAGAAATTGAAGTAATCTTATTCAAACATTTGTAATCATTGGCATTAGTATACCTTCCGAAATTTAAACATTACATAACCGATCTAAAAAATATAATTCTCCCTTAAAGACCTAATCTTGATCAATCCAACGACATGTTATATTACATTATACCAAATTCAAAGACACCAATATCACTAGTCAAACACATTATAAAGCGCAAATTCATAAGAGTGTTACCTGTAGCTTTTTCTATTTTTAAAATATTTAAAAGCATATATTGTGAAAGTGAGTAATGCAGTGGGACAATGAGTAGCTCGTGGGATTAACGACATTTGAAACCATTTAGAAACGCCATCCATCAATGATTTAAAGGCAAAAGAACCACTGACATAAATGAAGTCATCCCAAGCCAAGTATGCTAAAAAAGTTCTTACCGGGCTCGATATCAATAGTTCCTGCGTACCACCCTCCCCACCACTATCTTTACTGATCTTATGACCCGCCAAGGTTTGTGCGCAGCATTTAATCGTTCCCTTTACCGCCAATTCTTTTCCATGATGGTAGCCTTACAATTTATACAAGTTGCCGCTTTGTTTTTCACGGTCTCATTAAAAATATTATTCCAAACCATGAAGTTTTTTCCTTTCATTTTCAAGAGTATCCGTGCAGACTGTATCGGTAGCTAATGGGTAGTTCGGGCTTACAATGATCATCATCCCCAAATTAACATAATCCATTAGGACACAGATATCTAAATACTATGACTTTGAACATTTTACCAAGATTAATGCTTGATGCCATTAATTTAAAAACAAAAATATCACAATTTATAAAAAGTTGGTAAATAATAACTCTGAACCCAGGACGAGCAACGAGACGATCGAACGAATGCCCAATTTCAGATAGAATCCTTAAAATTAACATAATTCTTCAAATATTAGATTTCGAGATTGCTTGTTATCGCTTGAGCTCATACAACGACAAGTGAATCGCGAGAAACGGTCAAATGATTATCCCTTTATGACCTTCCATGGTTTTTTTTTGACTTTCAATAAACGCCAGAATGCTTCGATTTAAACCGCATCACGCTTACTAATCCAAGCTATATAACGGCTATTAACGCTGGTGAATCGATGAATCCGCACTCACGCTTATCACAAAAATAAAGCAGCGCTTATATACCGCCAGTAAACGGTTTTAAACCAAACGCTACCACGCTTATTCAAGGCTATTACAACATGCACGCTAAACTAAATTGTTGTTTATCAAACGCTATACCGCTTTAAAACCAACTATTGTCTAAAAATGGCCTAATGCGCATTATTAATTTATTATAGGACAAACGGAAAATCAAGTAGGCATTAAACGCACCACGTTATAGTCCGCCGCGCCTCTAAAAGTGGGCCCCTAACCTATCAGGGCCTGCACTTCTTTAACGGGTCGGCCGGCCCGGTTCGCAGGCGTCTCGCGTCTGCCGGCGTTAGCTACCTGGCCGCCCGGTTCGCTCGTTAAGGGCCGCCTGGGCCAATTTACGCTTTACGAATCTGTACCACGCTAATAGTGCCTCGAACTGGCTCGGGGTCAAGGCCCACTGAATATCAGCGGGCTCGAACCGCCGTCTAATCTCTCGGCCTGGGCCCGAATCTAATTAATTAACGTATTCGATAATCCGGCCGACCAACCGACTGTGTGTTGGCCCCCGAACGGGCCCACCGAGGTCTGCCTGCTTGCCACGCTCTACCGCTATGTGTTCGCAAGCAACATCCTGATGAAGCCCAAAGAGTTGTTGGACATCATGTAAGTGAGTTGTTTGCCCCATGTTGTTAGTAAGTGTAACTTCAGTCTTTCTAATACTTTCAGTATCCTTGATTTTGTTACTGTATTAAAGACTCAAAATCCATTTGTGCAACATCTTTATCATTTTTGTCCACTTCTTGACCTTCAATCATCAAGCGACTGTTTAAGCTTGTTCCTTGGGGATTTAGCATCCGACCATCAGCACCCTGCAATGCAGGAGCAACATCTGACTTCGAGGGGTTTGTGATTGTAGCACCAGGGACAATGGAGGCAATGCGGCTACCAACAAAAGGACCCTCACCTTGAGCCTGGACAATTCTCTGTTCACTGTGCACACGCTTCTTCTTGGCAGATTGCCACAGGATAGCACAAAATTTATCCAGGCCAAACGAGCGTTCAGATATGGATCCATTGGCTGAAGAGGAGTAAAAAGCTTAGTTCTTACAGAAAATTGTTTTCAAAGCTAATCCATAATACTGAAGTTCTAGGATAAACCTAATACTCCCTCCATTACAGTTTAATTGGGAGGTTTCTTTCGAAACAGAGTTATGTCATGTAAAATACACACCAAATACTTGTACGTTGAATAATTAAAAAAATATTCAAACATGATTAAACTGGAATCAGAATAGAATATTATTGAGTGATTTGACATGATTAAACTGGAATCAGAATAGAATATTATTGAGTGATCAGTCAAATCTCTCAATTAAGTTTTGATGGAGGTAGTATGTCTCAGGAGATATGCTTACTGTCACCTTGGAGCTTGGCAACATCACTAAGGGGGCGTTGCTGAACCTCATCTAACTGACATAGTTGTTCTGTTTTGTTGTTTGTAACAGTACCTGCAGTAGTCTTTTTAGTAAACTCATAATTCTTGTTGCATAACAAAATCTACTATTGTCTAATGAATTGAATTTATGTAATCTTACGTTGTACCACTATTTTCCGCCTAGTTAACATGCCATCATTTTCTAATAAGCGTCTCTCTTCATTGCAAGACTGGAGTTGGAACCTGTTTCACATTGCACCCTCTGGAATTTATTTTGGTAAAACAAGTTACAACAATGGTGTAGCATGATTATAGCAGCAGATTGATGATTCCGAGCAACATATGTAAATCTGGAACTTTCATCCATCAGGGTTTCCAGCACAGTACAGATCCTTGAATTCCATAGGTCGAGGTAATAAACTACAGCAATATGAGTGCCACATTGAAATTTTTGCGTCTGAGTTGACGTCCTCAGTCCTCACTATTAACCTACAGCATGTTGCTACAAAAAAAAAGTACCATAGAGTTTCAACATTAATGTCAACAACCGAAGCTCCAGTAGTAAAATTCACCTACATTTTGAGATATAGTACTGCATTTGAATTGAACTGAAAGTTCTACTTATGTCAAGAATATGTGGGATACATACTTAAAACCATGCGCGGACTTACATTTTTTAAGCCCGTTCAGTCGAACACCCAAAACATCTGGAAAATACAAAATCACATCGTAGTTATATATTAATTATATTTTTTACATTAAAAAATAGAAATAATTGAGATTTATGTTACTTTTTATAATTGGCGTGTTGTCCAAAGAACACCCACTATTAATGTCCTAGATCCATCCCTGGATAAAATTTCAAAACTGTTTATTAATGTTGAAAATAAAGCAAACAAAAACTTGGCTAAAATCAAATGCGCGAATATCAAGCGAGGTTTGTCTGAACATTTTCTTAAATCGATTAGCCCTCAGTGGTGGTTGTGGGTATAGAGAGCCTGATCAAATATAATGGTTAAACAAACACTATGATAGAAACACTTCTCTGCAGTGTCCAACGAACAAGAGAAACCAAGAGTATCACCAATGAAAAATATTATTTGTAGGATTTTCGTTTCGGATGATTCCAAAGGAAAAGGTGCTTCAGATTATAGAGAGTTTCACGATGGTCATCAATCACACCTTAACTCTAGTATTCAATAACTATACTAAACCCCTCCGGCAATTAATAGCAAACCAGTCCCATGAATGCAGACTGACCTCTTTCACCTCAAAAATGGAAGAAATCCGTGCAAAATCTAATTTTCAAATTTTTGGAGTGCAAAATATAATTCCGAATTCAAGGAAGACCTCCCAAGACCAAGGCACGGACTTGCACTCGCCATGCACTTGCGGAGGTTTTTTTTACTCTTGACTAAGGTGACCAACTATATAAAGTGATCACCTGCAAAGTAGATTTCTAATATGAAAGTCTCAAACTACATAAACACCAAAACTTTCTTTGACATCTTCCAATATACCAATATTGCATTCACACCAAATGATTTCAATCATCATTTTCGAACATCTACCAATTTCTTAATACACTCCCGGACATTAACCACACCAACGAGTTTATATGCGATCTTAATCGGAGTATATTCTGATATCATGATAAAAATCTGTGGCGTACATACTAAAATCAATTAATTATAAATAGATGAAGGTGAAATACTTACAAGGATTAATGATAGATACAATCAAATATATTTTCAAAGTGTCTGCCCCCTCTCTGTCCCACTTCTCTTTAACTATCTCTATCTTCATATGAACACTAGTACACCACATATCTCTCAATCAACGTCTTCTTTCTCGATTTGTATGCAATCAAAATCAAACATCACATCTTCTTCTTCGATCTCAATTTCAATTTTATGTTGAATTCAATTTCGATTTAGATTTTAAAGGCAATGATGATTTATTGATGAATCTGTTCTCACCATGGAATCAACCATTCCATTTCTGTTGTTGAATTCATTGATTTGACAAGTCACGAATCTGAGACTCAATTGACGTTTTTTTACTTTGCTTTTATCCGACAATCTTATGGGATTTATATCGAATTTTACAATATCCGAACAAATTCGAACTGAAACACTAATTGGACCACTACCACCACCATAAACTGTCCACTAGTTTCCTTCTTCTCCACCCCCATAGCCCCGTAAAACCATCACCACCCCAGCCCCATCACCAAGTTCATCACCATTGTAAATTACGGGATGAAAAAAACGTCTATATTCAGGTACTCGTATAATTCGATCATTTTATAAGTAAAATTACGTGAAAAATACCGGAAAACATTAATGAGAAAAAATCGTCAAAACGTGTTACTTTCGGGATCAAACATATATACTTTTATATTCATCATCCGAATTTAATAATTAGTCAATATTGACCACATAATTCTAATGAAATTGTAATATATTTGATCTGCAAAATTATCTAACAAATATATATAACTTAAAAATGAATAGAATGTGATAAAACCAATCATATGTGAAAATATCCATTCATCTATTCGTTGAATTGGCAATTAGACATTCTTGAAGTTTTGGATTCGATTTCCATGTGGGGAAAGGGAGTTTGAAATTATTCTAATCAACTATAAGAAAAACTAATTATCTACCATTATTGGTAGGGGATGCACTAGGGGTTTTGAGGTATAGTAATGTACTACTGTAGTCAAATGTACAGACGAAGTACAAGTTATTAATAAAAGCAAAATCATAGGAACAACAACGAGTTTGGAAATCGTGTTAACAATACATTTTACATGCTTTTTTAGTGTTTTTTATTTTTCGACGTTCAGAAAGCGTTTTGTGCTGACGGATTAAAAATACTCATTTTTCCATATCTTTACTTTAGGTACGGTGATATGCATTTTTTCAAAACTACGAACTTATAAGTATTATACGCGTTTTATAAGATTATTAGACATACATAAAGTGCTAGCGCTGGCCAGCATCAATTTACTTCACTATTCATCACAACGGATTTGCGATTATCTTCGCTAAACTTGACCTGACTTTCCAACTTTGGGTCAATCGGGGTTTAAATCGTCGACCGATCTCCTATGATCAATCTTTCAGAATGCTCGTGATATCTACAAGACTGTCATTTGACTCAGTGCTTAATTACTACATTAAGCAAACACTGACGACCAAGCCAAGAATGCTGTGTAAGCAGACAAATATATGGAACGATACCAAGCATCAGACTTCTTCGGCCTCATTGTACCTATCAAAGATATTTATATATGATTTGAGAGTCACATAGCATCTCCTGTCTCTAGCATTAATACTATACACGCCTATCCTCACGAAAAGCCGACTAGACCTATATTTATCAATTCCACCAAGCTCAGACGACCTTTATATATATATATATATCAAAAAGCGCTGGGATTAAATAAAAGTATCAAGTGGCTGAAAGGACTAAAGGAGGAAGGGTTAGGTTTTATTTCAATAGAATTTTTAATTAATGTTTGGTTATTATTAAAATAAGTTCACGTGTTTATTTTAAAAAGTGTCTCAATAATTTAATATATGTGATATTTCTAGTTTGCCATACTACTAAAACAATATTTCCTCCATTCAAAAACACCGATTTCTATATCGGCGTGTTTCAATCTTCAATTATTCTTAATTATATATTAAAAAAATTAATACTATAAAAGTATTAAAAAAGACGAATCCAATTATATAAATTTATATTTTTAAAATAATGAATAATTAATAATTGATTAAGAAGTCAATTTAAAAAAGCTTCAAACCTCAATTATTTCCTCGATCGAGAGTATATCACATCTAAATTTAGATTTATAAAATTTAAAACTAAGTTTAGTTTTATATAAAGCTTGAAATATAATAGTGTTCTTGGGTAATTTGAAGCTCCTGCTTAGTCTTCTAGAACAGACATAATTTAGGGTGCCAAATAAATACAAACTCGAATCGGAACCAAAACAACAGTAAATTTTTGGAACCGACGGAACTGACCGATGAAAGTCAAGGCCTGAGAAACTGAATTAATTTAGGGTTCGCCTTGAAAATAACCAACCAACCGATTTCAAATTTGTGTAGATTTTTTCAATTTTATTTATTATCCTTTTCAAGATCTTATCAGATTTGCATGTATTTTAAGCAAGGGGAATTTAGATTTAACTTTGTTTCACATTTCCAGATAATTTAAAATAAAAATATATAGTAAATCTTTCTAAACTAATATAGAAATGTTAGCATGTAAAAATAATGATATTATGTATCAATGCGAGGTTGATTGTATAATTAATCTTAAAAGTTGAGTTCATTGAAATTACAAGATTAAATTCATTTGCGACTTAATTTCAGCTCACACGAGATGTCAAAATGTGTCAAACGAAATTTAACCGAAAACCCAACTCAGAACTACAGATTGGAACCGATCGAACCGAACCGATTTAGATTCTGACTCTCAGAACTGAAATAGTGCTCGATTTGAATTTTACTAAAACCGAACCAATGAACTGGATGAACCCCTATATTCCAATTTAACATTAGATATTAGATTGGACGGCCCATCCCGATCAGAGTTCAAGTTAAATTATTCCATATCATTCTAAGATTCAATTTGGTTTATGTATTCATATTTTAATATATATTTTAATCGATGATTGACTCAATAATATTCGACAAAATCGAATAATATAAATAATTTTCAGCAAAATTATCTCAACTTTAGTCACGAAATAAATCCAAATAGGTCACATTGGGATGTCCTTATTCGAATGAAATACTTCAACGAATTATATCGAACACCGCATAAAGATGACATACCTCTTATAAAACTATATCTTGTATAATATTTTTAATAAAAAAGTTAAACCTCAATAGTATGTGATTACATTACTGATATGAAACTTTAAAATTTTGACAGTAACAATCCCACATAAAAAGCGCCATGTTGCTCCATTCCAATATGACGAGCGGCACCAACTCAGACATCGAACGCTCATCAATAAAGCTTGATTATAATATAGATCAGCTTTTAATTTATTTTTTACCATAATATCATTTAATTGTATTTCATATAGAAATGAAACTATTATAAGTATTATTATGACAATATACTCTTATTTAATTCACAAATTACCAATCAATATTAAATAAATGAAGACCGATTTTTTTTAAAATTTTCTTTTCATATATTGAATTCAACTCTAATTAATTATCAGATTTAAATTTTCTTCATATATCAACTCACTCTAATTAATTATTGCATCTATAGTTTATAGATAAAATATTTTATTTAACCATAAAACTAAACATGTTATATATATTATAATAAAATAAATAAATTTTCTAAAACAAAATATCCAAATCTATTATTCCTCCATACCAAATGATTTTCATGCTTAATATGGCATCCCCAAATTGTTAAACTTTAATGATTCATCATAAACATAATTTTGATTTGAATAAAAATTTAATGTCATTAGCACATTGGAAAATATTATTATTTGTTAATTTTACCAAATATTATACAACAGAAATAAAAATATTTGAATTTAATATTTAATCTATGAAACATCCAAATTTAAACCTTGACATTCTATTATGATATAGTATTAGATATATAACTGACACTTTTTTGCTTCAACCAATAAACGTAAAAGCAAAGATCACATAATAATTTAGATATATATTATTTAATAATAGAGAATTTTTGGATTAGATTTTTTTTCAATTTATAATTGAATAATTATCATACAAATTTTTTAGTATGAGTAGACTAATCTATCAGATTAAAAATGAAATTTACTTATTGTTGCACAAAATTAAAAAATCAAAGCCAGATATATCAATCACTTTTATCTATCTAGAAGGAGACGAAGATATATAATTCTGACGAAGACGTTAATCTAACATACGATAATTAGTATAGGTACGAAGTGGTAAACTATTATAGGTAATGAGAAGCAGAAAGAACTCTAACTATATTTGAAATCGTTATGCACTTTAAGAAAATTTATGAATTATCCTACCCAATATTATAGTAAGGATATTATAATAATTATTAACGTGAAAACACAACCTACGCTTTTGTACTGGTGTACTTGGATTGACAAAAGGCAGTCTCATCCTGGCTCCAATTCTACTGACTGCCAGAAACAAAATTTTCTCTTCATTTTTACTGACGATGCGAATTCAACGCAACATTATCATAATTTCTACTTTTATCCCTTTAATAAAAGTGATTTTTGCCTACTATTAATTAAAATATTTTTAATAGCAACTTTTTTTAGGTATATTAATAATATAATCAAACCCAGCACAGTGATTTTTTACCTTCTACGATCAATTAAATTTTACTGAGAGAAAGATTTATTTGAAAATATATCAATATAATTTATTATTAAATTGATAATTTTGATTCAAATCAAAGTTTTTGGGAGCATCAATCGTAGTTTCATAATCTTCGAATGATTAAAAATCAAAATTGACACCTTTTAAATACTTTGCTGTACTCAATTAGAAATAAACAATGGATGGAACTATAGATGAAAGCAGCGACTCACCGGTATAAGCAACGCTGCCGAAGCCATATAAATTGACCCAATCACGGATACTGACAAGAATATGATTGAATACTTTTATCAGAGTTTGATCTTTGGAATCTATACTCAAAACATATTCGAAGATATCAACGAAAAATTCAAATAAAGTGGGGAAGATCAACACAGATTTCGGACTAGGTGGCACATCTAATAATAATGTGGTACTGATCAGAATATAACGACCCTAAAAGTCCAAATAATATTCTGGACCTTGGTCGGTTCATGATGCCTCTGACTGTGTTCTAGGTTATTACCGCTTAGACCAGAAAGCACTAGGGGCAATTCTATTTATACAGAAAATAAAATGATAGAGAGTAGGGATGTCCATTTTACCTTTTAGCATAATACCATGAAACTTTAAAAATATGAATCCAATTATTGTCCCAAGGCTCCCAAGGATAATACCTCAAATGAAAGAACGCGACGCCTGAACCGATCGCGACTTCAAATTTCTTTAAATGCTTAACACGGTAGACTTCACATCAATGACTCATTAACTTAGACGCCTGCATTTAATACTCAAGTTGTTTCACTATGTATGTTCCGGTACAATGTTATAACCTTTTTTAAGGATTTAATAGTGGGTGAACTCTTTTAAAACTATTTTTATTACTTTAGTACTTATTCTAATCTCTTTAATAACAGTAGTAGGCCCAACCCAAGACCATTAGATTTTAAACATTAGTTTTAAGATTGTAGCACGTAGGATTGCTGTCTGAAACTACAAAGGGGAAGAGATTGACTTTATTCATAAATTATGTTTTTAAGACTTTATTCAACGGGTCAACGGGTTGACTATTCATAAAATTATGACTTTTTTTCCCTCTTATTTTTGCTTCCCAAATAAAAAAAGAACTAGTTTTATAATAGGATAAATTTCACATACAACACCAACTAACTAAATTATTTTGGGGAATATGACCGAATCCATTCAACTTTTAAATATAAGACCCTGACTGTATTTTTAGACTACCTAATAGGTAGTTTTGGAGTTCAAGTACTACTCAATACTAACATGAATTGTCTATTTAGGTTACAAAAAATCGGTAAATTTTGAAAACTTCCAACTTTTTTTTGCCAAAAATAATGAAAGTATGACTGAATGGGTCAAAGGCGCATTGGCCACTCCACTTAATACTTCAATTTTTTCTTTTTATTTAAAAATTGTTATTAATTTTAAATGAGAATTTGAAATAAAATATATATTTTTTAAATTTATTTTATCAAAGTTCCTAACTTTCACATTCATAAATACACTGTTGATCCTTACTACCATCAAAAATTTCTTTTATCTTTTTCTTCCATATTATAATTTTTTTTCTATCTCTTTTTTAACACTTTTTCTTAAGTTTTGTACCAATTAATGAATCCTAATCAAAATTTTAATTTAATTCCAATTTTATATGTTTCATAATCAACCTCAAACCCACAAAATTATCAAAATACTGAATGCCAAATAATGCTCAAAATTAAGGTCATACCCTTATAATTATCCATATATGCACTCAAGAACCAAGGAAACCAATTTTCAGGATCATTCTACACCTCATTTTAGCAGTGGATCAACAGAGTCTGCATCTTTCCTCACAAATTTCTTGGGAAATCATGATATTAATCTATATAGTTTTTACCCAACCAACCAAAGAAAACAAGTATTCGGGTTGAGTAGCGTATAAATAAGTGACACTTCTAGCCGGGTTATTTTCACTTAAATGATAATGAATTGGTAGCCGAATTAAAGGGATACATTTTGGGGTAAAATAGCTAAGTACATGGAATTGCACCACTAAATGGTTTCAAAGGACTTCTCACAAAATGTCAAAGTCATTATATATATAAATTCTAAAATTAATGTGGGCTGTAGGTTCATACGTAAAAGCATTACCGAAAAACCAAAGCTGTTGTTCAGATGATGACTACATAACAAGAGCCCAAGAATCAGAAAAATATTATCTGAATGACCCAAATAAGGATTGGTCCTGTGGTAACGGTGATATCTAAAAGAAAGAGTGGTAACGGGTGATACATTCATTTTCCACTCCTCATACCATGGTTGCATTTAAACAAAGAAAAGCGTTGGCCCATCATCTTTTAAAGAAGGCCAAATATTATTATCGAGTGGTTAATACTTCAGAAGATGACAAATATTCAGAAGAAATGCAGCTAACTACAGTCAGATCACCAACAAGAAGCAAGAAGGCAAAAAAAATGGAGACGGCAATAACCTTTAATCAAAAGAATGCAGTCGATGAATTGTAAAAGCAATTTTAAGGATTGAATTGTTTGGTCAAAGTAAGTTCATATAAGAGCACGCGAATTAGTATTAATGTGTGATGTATTTTATTTAAGTGCGAATGTGTATTTCATTTAAGTGTATTTATTTAAATTTGTATCTTGTTTATGCTTATTTATTTCACTGGGTACGATAAATATTAATGTACTATGTTCCAATTAACAGTGTCAGATTTATCTTTGCTTGATGATTCAAAAACATTACGGCAAGACTTGTAAATAATTCACATGCAAGACTTCACAACAATGTCCCCTGCAAAGTAACAAATCAATCAGAAAGTCAAGTAGGACTTGTCAACAATTCTAAAACTTCATATGCTCATTGTTTATTGTCCAATCAATACATGATCTTTTAATTCAATCTGCTAAATAGATCGTCAGGAGTCCAGAATGAATATTATAACCATGCATTCTACAAAAATACTTCAAAACACTGCAGTGTTTTTACAGGTCCGGCCGGATCTACCAAATTTTTTAATTTAAAGAGCTCCAGCAATGTCAATGGACTTCATAGAATCTTTTACCAAAATGGCCGAAATCTCTACTTGAAGAATTGTTCAATCTAACAAAGAGAGGGATCAATCATGAATCAAAAGCAAAGACTGGTTTTTATTAATCTCCTATATACAATGATCATCATCATCATTTTAGATACCTCATGAAACGGCCAAGAGTCGCATTTACTGCATAACCTACCAAACTAAGACATATCATTTCAGAGGGTGAGTAATGAAGAAAACGAGGTCTCTACCCTCAAAAGTGTACCGTCATGCCATTCAATGTTAGCATATGGAGTCAGTAAAGATGTACGCTATTTAATATGTAGCATTGAGAGACGATCGCGATTTGAGGCGTCTTCAAAAATTTGTGTAGGCCGAATTATATCCAGATTTATGTTATCATTTAAGAAGCCAAACAGAAAGCTTGAGGTAACGACCCGCCTCGAAATATACGCCTCGAGGTCAAGTCAGACAACTCAGAGGTCATTGAAGTCACCATAATGTACGGGTTGGACGAAAATAACTTGTTTGAAATCAGAGAACCTTGCAGTTTGATAAGAGTAAAATAGTTCTAAAGTCAAACGCTTCCTCCATGCAACAGCTTATATAACAACAATATAATGTATCTCCAGAAATGATCATGAAGATTTACATTTAATGACATCCACCCAATCAACAACGCAAGACCATGCACACACAACTTATCCGACATTTATAATGTCGCGTTCTTTCCAATGGGCTCACCAACGAACATAAATATAACATCATGGTATCCTTCCTACAGCCACCGCCTCACCCATGTATCATCTGTATTATACCTGTATTCATCATCCTTCCGGGCAGGATCACCCTTCGATCACCCATATAATATCAAGCAAAACACACCCCATCTCGCATAAACGACCTTACACGACCCAACATGCCCATACATCCTAATACAAGGACCACTTATGAACACGACCAACAACTAACATCACACCAACATACCAACCATGACAAACCACAACCACACCACCAACCAACATCACAACAACTGAACAACCTGTATAGAACAACGCACAACATTCTCAAATATGTTAGTACCATAATATACCCAAAGTCAACAATCTATATAGAAACATACTACCATAATGTATCTAACACAACCATCAAAACAACTCAACATTTCCACAAATTCACAACTACATTAACAGTTCATAAACAAATCACATAATTTTCACCAAACTTAAATAATGTTATCAAACGAGCGACAACTCCCACCTTGGCTAAGCACTAATTGAAATCTTACTAATCGATCCAAGAAGTTTTTCCGCTTCCAGCCTAAATAAAACATCCAGCACAATTACTACTAATTTTGCTATAAATTAATTTTTTAGCAACTTAATACCCATTAGTCCTCAGTGAAATATTACTAGCAACTTCAACAAAGAGACTAAACGACAAAACCCGCAACTAATCCCAAACTCCTAATGTTATCGGGTCCCTCGTGACTAACCCAAATACTACCACCTTAAACAATTCTAACTATTAAACCAATCAAAACCAATAAAACAATTTCATCATATACTCATCCAACAACTTTTAAAACCACAATTTCACCTCTAAACAACTATAATAAGGATTCAAGAACATATCTAACTATTTTGACCAAGTCAAACCCGAAGTCAACCCAACTTTTCCAACACTTTTTCTACTCCAAGAATCGATTATTATAATCTCCTATACTATAATTTCGGCCTAGACAATAATTACATACGATAATAACCCAAAAATTCGAAGTCAAACTAAATTCTAAAATAATCCCTGAAAACATCAGTCATCCAAACCCGTAATTTCAACTCAAGAAATAACCAATTTAAAGCCCAAGAAGCAATTGAAGCAATAAAAATCAAAAACACAAAGTCAACAAAAGTCAACCTAGTCGAAACCAAGAAATAATAATAAAAGTTTCACTTTTTACCCTGAACCAAGAGATTAATAAACTCCAAATTGTCCCAAAATCTTGTGGGCTGGAGATTGGTTTTTGTTTTATTTTTCCACCTAAGGTTTATTAAGTGCCATGGTTAACTAGGAAAGATTATTCGGATGCTAATTCAATCATTTTAATTCAAGCGATACATCTTCGATTCAACTTACCTCGTCTATAAATACCCAAACTTAACATTTATCGTACATAAAATATAAAGTGGTTTCAAATTTATATTAATCAATTTAATAATCCCACATTTTTAATTTATTAATTAACGAGTCGCTATTTGCTTTTACATGAGGAGACTACTCCAAGCGAAGCAAGAACGGGCCTTCTCTCGAATGATCAAGTATCAATCACATACCGAAATGGAAACATTATTCCAAAGCTTGCAAACCTAATTTATGGGCATAGCACAGAAGTGAACAGAATTTCAAGTTCGTAGGCATCCCATGACTTATGGATATGGCCGCTCAAGGAGAGATTACTAAGTCTGGGAGCACTTGATATCCGATTTTGCCAAGGGAGACAGCAAAGAGTTTATTTCTCGAAGTTTTGTATCAGACTCAGGCTAGGAGGTTGATTCAAAAAAGGTGCCATTGGCCTCGGGATCAGGCTACTGACATGTAGAATAATTATAATCCCGATCAACAGAGTTTACTCATATCAATTGATCACCATGAAAGAACCAATTTGATTTCATTATTATAAAAATAATACGCTTTTAAAATTTACAATCCATCATGTTATTATTCAACCAACCAACTCCTTATATACAACATATCCCAAATAAACAAAGAATGCCGAAAGGTTGGCAAAAGAAAATTTCCTTAAAACAATCACATGTGCCAAAGTTTTAAAAACGCTCTACAAATACATCAAAATGAGACTGTGGAGGATCCCCTCAGCCCACCCGATGCTCACTTAACCAATTGGAACAAAGTCCTAACAGCACCTTTGCCCAACTAGTCAACCCGGCACAAATGAAATGTCGCCCAAAGCAAAAGGCATGTAGTTCGCAGTTTAGCGTGGAAAACTTAACACAAGTGTAAGCGAATTTACTATACTGAACGAGAGCAAATAATTATAAATAGTCAATATGAATAAGACATATATATATCCTGCATCTACCTAATAGTCATACAACATAATTTCAAAAGACAAATTTTATAGCAATATACGGAGAGAGAATAGAAAGTTTCTGGGAAAGCAATAATAATCACCCGTGAAGAACTCAAGAACCCAACAACGACTATAACTCTAGTCATCAAAACCATCTATCTCTCTCATATCCCCACAACTATACCGAATTTAATGCTGCATGCTCAACTGGCTCACCTCAGCAGGAATGGACCAATCGCTTATTAACACCCTCAGCAATCAAGAGGCCAAACTGGGCATTTATACACCAAGATAAGTGCCAACCGCAGCGAGGCACCAAGAGTAAGGGCCAACCGCACTTATAATACTCAAGTATAAGGCCAACCACATTTATGATTGCAGGTGCCATTAGCGCCATATATCTCAAAAGTATAAGAGCCACCTAACCCCTAATTCATCTCAACTAGGGTTACATCCTAATACCTGGGCGCCTCAAAGTCACGCACATAACTCCAAACTAACTACTCTACTCCCAACAATATTAAAGCACACAGCTAAAACATCCCACAATCAGAATCAACTACAACTATTACACATGGGGACATACTAAAAAGTGCCGATAAGTGCCATTAAACATAAAAGGGCCGACAAGACCATAAATCGTAATATAAGTCGGAGTTCAAGCTTATTATTTACCTCAAGCAATCTTCAACTGTAATATAATCATCATAATCATATCATGGCTCACACAAATGAATCACACATAATCGTATAACCATTACATGTATGGGCTCATTCTCACATAACATACTACGCGACATGTATACCATCTCACATAATCATACCTACAATAACATGGCTGGCCTGTCTACACACACATAATCACATACCACAAATGACATGTCTACGTAATTTAAAGTAAGTACATAAGGTCACAATCTTGGGCAGATAAAGATTCATACCTCTCGCTTAACTACCACAAAAACTTCACAACACAACAATGTAATCGCCTTTCCACGATCAACGCTAACAAACAATCTGTGAAGTATAATCGAGACCACTACTATACTTCAAGGTTTCAAGATACACTACTAACTATTAGTGGAACGATTAAACGTCTATAATGACTGAGTAAAACAACTAAATAACAACCTCTGGCCGGACACAACCCAATCGGTTCTCGCTAATTCCACCTTATTACTTTAACATTTCATCAAATTATAAGTCACATTATATTTAACCCTCAAGTCCATAATTAACAACCTATAATCCAAAATATCAATTATAACTCAACTTACAAATCGCACTTTTCAACTCCAACCCCTTTAATCAATTTAATTCACCATTTTAACCTCAATAACTCCAATATGTCCCAATTAAACTCTCCTACAGATTTAAAATCTTATAAAATATCAACCAAAAGTCAACCCATCTCATCATTCAAACAACCTCAAATCATGAATTACTCACTTATATACATCATGTAACCCATAACAAACTTAATCATCATAAAATTTGAGTTACGCCAAAAGTCAACCAAAGTCAAACATTAAGAAATCAACTAAAAACTCTAATTTTACCTACAATTTGGTATGAAAGATGTCTAGTCTTCAACAATCAACTTGGAGATCTTAACAGTTAAACAAAATGAAGAAACGGAAGAGAAAAATCTTGTTTTCTGGCCAAGGGGTCTCTCGCCAAAGCCTCAAAAAATAGAGGGAGAAGATCAAAGTTTCAAAAGCGATGACGATAAGGACGAGATATTAATACTTAACACTTCTGTTACAAAGTTCGCGACGGTGAGTTTGAGCCCAAATCAAGTAAATCGAAAGCTATCTAAATTTTGTACTTAACGATCTAACTTTAACTCGAATTATCTGTGCTACCACAACTAAATTATAAATGTAATTCGGCTCAAACAAATTTTTACGAATTAGTATTATTATCTAAATTAACCTGAATCAAGCTATTACACTTCCTTTTACATTTTTAATAAAATCATGTTATTGCTCTATTTTTATTATTACATAATGTGTTTAAATAATTTATGAAATTTTTACCTTTTTTTATTAAAACACGTTCATTTTTATTATTATAATGCAATATATAAACTAATTATTTAAACTATTTTTTTCTTTTTATTTAAAACCAATTTAAATTAATTATACTTAAACTAATTATAATAAATTATAATAAATATTTAATTGTATCAAAATTTAATTATAATCATATCTAAAATTGAAAGGAGAGAAATGAATATATAAAGCAAGTATATGTTATTTACGCGATGAAAGTTATAAAGTGGACATTTTTTCAAAAACTAGCTTATCGGAGAGTATGATAGTTTTTAAGATATTTAATCTACGTTGGGTATGAAATAATATTAATGCTGGGCTGATTATCGTTTGGTATGAAAAACTTGCTATCGGGAGATAGTCTCATACTCAACTTTTCAAACTGTAGCACCTATAATTTTCAAAGCCAAAATCAATTTAAAATGATAATTTAGGCAACAATACTTTCAAATAAGACCACCAACTCGTAACTAAGCCAACCACACATAACTCTTAACCCACCCACCCATTTAATTTCAATTAATTAAATAAAAATAAAATAAACACATCATCTTCAACCTTACACCTCACCCCACCATAAATTTTCAATTCTGAATTCACCTATGACCAAGTCACTAAAAATTAGACCATCTTTCCTCTTGCATATCTCGACATGGTTAAAGAATTTTTACGGGTAAATATTGCCCCTTGATGTTATTAAGATCATTATTAAAGCAATCTTAAAGTTTAATCAACTGCCCACTTTTGCTGTAAGCATTCACTACAACATATAGCTACTGTGACATTATGCTTTATCATCAATATATACCATATTACTTTGTGTATATCAAAGCTAGCATATACTGTAAAAATATTTAGTCTAAACAAAATGGTATCGACCATCTATAACATTTACAAAGAGATAAAAAACACCGGCTAATTTCAACTTCGTAAAGGGAGGCTGGATTACGTGTTGGTTTTCTAGATACATAATATTTAAATAATACTAATGGATGTTAATCCCAAGGATCACCACCAATATCATAGAAAACAATAATTAAGAGATGTAAAATATATGTGTACCGTTGTTCGTGAATACCATCTAATAACAATAGCGAACATTAAGCATTTAAGACCCCACCTGCGTGATCCAGCGTAATGCCTAAGGTACCGTCTACTACCAACGAAATAATGTGTTCCTCCGGGAGTTTTTTACCAGAACCCTTGTACATTGAACTACGAGAGGTTGGGCAAATAAAAATTCAAAAGAATTTTCCACCACTATCACACAACAGCGAGGGAGAGCCGTAGCTGGCCTTCTACAAACGCGATCACCAAAAGTGAATGAACAAGTTTCTTCTCTAAAAAGTGGCCTTTATATAGGCACCAAAATCCCTACATTTAGGCTTTTGTAGAGAGTTAAGCAAAAACTCTACCACCTTCTTAAACATCATAATAGTCGACTCATATTGGTGGGCGGCGTTCGAATCTTTTTTCTACTTATTATCCCTAAAATAAAGGCACGTTAAGTGGTAGAATATCTCAGAATTATACTCACGCAGTACATCTTGGAAACCCTATCTCCTACCAATATAGTCGAAGTAGGGGTGTCTTTTCAATAATTTGAAATTCGCCCCAATGTTCTTATATAGTTTCATTTTAAATACCGAAATTTATAATTAAATTATGACTCGCTAGGCTGCTGAATTTTAGGCTCGATTGACAAAGCCATATACTAATAAATATTAACCAATATTATATATTAGTATATTGATTTATAAAATCTCTCAGCCGAGCCATCATAACCCCTAACGTTGGCTCCCTTTGTATCCTAATACTTAACAACATTGCATAATTTAATCGAAATGATATACGAATCTCAAACTTAAATGAGTAAATCGGTCAGATAATCGAATTGCTCAACCGACACTATTTTAAATATCTCATATTTCCAATGCAAGGTCAAGATGATGGTTTATTTTGCTTTATTTAATTAATTAAATGAAATGAAGTAGATTAAGAATTATGCTATTTGCTAGCTAGAAAAAGCAAGCGAAATTATTTAGACAAGTATTAGCCTAAATTTCCTTTAAAATTGATTCTATCAAAAGTATAATGCTAACATTTTAAAGTTTAGGTGCCAAAATGTTGTCTATTCTGGAAGGTCAATAGAATCATGTATTTGTTTGAAATGATTTTGTTAGTTCAAGGTTCGTGGCGAAATTTAACCTTTTATAAAGAATTCAACTTTCTGGGTTCTAATTTTTCTGGACAATTTTAGGCTTTCGGGTTCTACCTTTGTTAGTTCAAAAGGCCAGACGTGATAGGATTTGACGATGTGGATAACTTTGTTGTACGTGATTTCTTTAATGTAATAAGTAAATTTTAAGTAAATTTTACTTTTTTAAATTCTAAAGAGAATGAGTTTCCTAAAATTATGATATCATAATAGCTTTGATTCTTTGCTTTTCGATCTCTTTTCTTTTGCTGATCTTTTTGTTATTTCTGAAGTCGCATTTTGTATCTCTGATGGAAATTTTATATTGTCATGCTTTTAGCTCTCTTTCACATCATCACATGTAGATACACCGAAATAATCACAATCATCTAATACTTTTGTATATGTTCCATACCCAATATATTATCCAATCAAAATAACAATTTAGAGGAGATGGTTGTTAAATCCAATAAAATTAAAATTAATTCAACACTTTTTTTATTAAGTTTATTTGTTAACTAATTATTTTAACAACTACATAAAATAAAATCTTATCAAAATTCTTAAGAGATTTAGTAAAATTTAACTGTAATTTTTTCTTTAACTATCTAGAAGCAGTAAGGATAAATTATAAATTTACATAATTATCCTCTCATAATTGTCTCCACATCTCACTTATAACATCAAAATTGCACATTTTTTATTTAAATGAAGTTAAAGTTACAATTATTATTATTTTATTTTTGCTTATTAGTCTTTCTAATTGATTATTATTGTTATTTTGATTCGCCAATGCATCATATTCATTAATTTCTTTCGATGAAAACAAAGCCCCAAGGTATATTTATTTAAACGGCAAATAACTATAAAATTTCAAACCATCAAATTCAAAACTAATCAATATTACATACTAAATCCATCTCTAAAAGATTATGTAATTTTCTTTGTCAGTAGTCAAAATTATTTAAGGGTCAACCAACAAAACTCAAAATTTATGAATACTACATACTACCTCCTCTAAAAGGTTGTTCCTTTTTGGCTTTTAAATAGTTAAAATTATTTAAACTCAACCATAAAAATTCAAAACTTATGATAGTCAGAGTTAATTAAATCTCCACCAATAAAAGACAAAACTTATGATTACTACACAATGTCTACCTTCATCCCCATTTGAATCATAGTTATACTCAGTAATATTTTAGAAGCCACTACATAAATATTGGACATTTTAAATATTTTCATCAAAGAAGGCATAAATATATAAAAAAAATACTTGAATGTAGAATTAATGAAAGGGATTATTTATTTATAAATAAATGAAATCCAATAGAAATTAACAATAAAAATTGATTTATATTGGATGAAAATTGACCTCATGTCATTACAAATTTACAACTTACATATAGGATGAAAGGTATATATCACCCCAAATAGTTGTATCTATAAATTTAAGAAAGATAAAAAGGTATATACGTTAATCTCCAAGAAGTTGCATTCACAATGAAGAAAGATAAACATCGTATTAACCAATAAATTAAAATGTTGATTATATTCTAAAACCAATCCAAACTAAATATCGATTTCAAATACTCAATATGAAATTAAAACTGTTATCAATTACCCATCCTGAATATTCCAATGCTTATGGGAATTTTATGATTTCAAAATATAAGCGCATCGATATATTAAAAGCTAAAAAGTCATAATCAAAGTCAAATTAAAAGAGTAACTTTGACTAGCGTTGCCGCGGGCCGGCAACTGAAACTGCAAACTGATCCTGGCTCATCCAAAATGTCATCCGATTCAAACGATCCGAGTAACCCAAACCGGATCCGACCGATAACTGAATCGATCTTGACCGAAACCGATCCGAATTCGTTATTTTTATAATTTTCGAATTTTTGTATTAGGTTAACTATTTTTAGTACTGAATTGTTAAATATGCTTTAATTAGTTTATTTTCGATTTTTGTATTAGGTTTAATTATTTTTTCCCCATTTCAATCAGCAACATGCTCTAACAAATAGATTTTCATTTTTTTGTATTTTCTAAGTTCTGTTAATGAATTACCTGCTTTTCTTTATACCTAATTAGGTTTCAGATACGCAGTTTCTATTTGATATCCGAACTGCTTTGATAATAATGGACCGGACCGGTTCTCGATAAACCCCAGAACCGGACTGCTCAGATTGGCCAGTCCGGTCCGAATTTTTTTTGGGTCCAATCGTTTCAATCTGTCCTGCCTTGATGATCGCTCCGATTGAAACCGGTCCCAGAATAAAGACTACCTTTTAACCATATCATAAAAGATTTGTATCAATCCTCAAAGTTTGTCTAGTTTGGTTTTTTCATGGTAAAAAATTAACAAATTAAACTTTATAGTCTTGCATGAGATTTAAATTTTGATTTGAAAATAATTATCAAAAAGTCGATAATAAAAAGGTCGAAATTACTAGCCCTCTCCTCCACTCATTAAAAGATACAAAAATTAGTCAGAAATATAATACCCTTTTGTTATTGTTTCTTGAATATTTATAAAAAATGATAAGAAAAAGAAAATGAGTCAAAAAAGTGTATACTGGAAAATATTGAATACAATTAATTTGAAACTATAGGCTTGATTGATTGGAGAATTTAAATAGAAAACAATAGTCAAAAATTACATAAAAAATGTAGAAATAAAATTTATTATCTTTGAAATAAAGATGACTATTTTGAAAAAAAAAAACAATAGTAATGTTTCTTAACACACCTAAAGATCATTGAATTTATTGGGGTAATTTGTATCCTACCTCCCTATAAAGTTTTTTACAAATTTAATTGACACTCATAATTCTAATTAAATTTCTTGTTATTATAAAATTAAATGTTATAATTCCATATATATTTGTCATCAAATATAGTACACAAGATATAGGAAAATAATTGAGTTGAAATATATATATATATATATATTTATACATACTAACATTAATTATAAACTAAATAATCTTCATATACAAAAAATTTGGCCAAATTTATTAATGAATTGATATATGGTTGTGTTGTAGCATTATAAAGTTATATAGATAAAAAATACTAATTTTAATTATCCAAAAGCAAGACTAAAGTATCAGAATTTTATAATTTTCTATTTATTACCTAAATGCTAAAGATATCTCACGTTAATATACGACTGGCATAAATTAAAAATTTGGAAATATTTGATGTAAAATTATGTTTTTTTTCATAGATGAACCATTAGTTAACAAACAAGGGTATAAAATATCTTATAAGTTATAAGGCATTAGTACCTTTAGGGTTTATAGATGTCAGTAAACGTTTTATAGGGGGTGGGGTGCAAATTACCCGAATTTATTGAAAGTCTTGCATTGAGTAGCTAAAATAAGAATCTGAGAATGGGTAATAAGAATCCAATATTAACCTTTGCTCAACTTGTTCAATGGCAACGTAGGAGCAACATTATTATCAATTTCATCTTTCTTATCTACCACTATCTCTTCTGATGAAGAAAGCCAACCAAAAAATTTTTATGAATATTTTTGTTGATTTGAAACAGGGTGGGAAACATTGCCACAAAACTCAGCAGGACTCCAGCAGAGAAATTTAATTGGAATTGAAACACTTTAAATTTGTTCCTCACGTATGGATTAAGATCAAAATTTATGAAAATATAATTGTATCCTTCATAAATTATTTTATTAAGTATTTTACTAAGGATATTTTAGATGGATCAAAAAAGGAATAAACATAAAATCAAACTGTATTTTATATATAGCATAGATATATATATATATATGTATTAGATTTTTTCTAAGAAATCAGATACTGTTTTTATTAAATTAGATACTATACAGAAGAGTAACCAGAAGATTTTAACGTCGCCTAAATCTTGGAAAATTGCCTTTATCTTTCTAATTCTAGATTAAAATCTCAACAAACATATTTGACCTTCTGCATTTCATAATATTTTTTCCAGGGATGTTGAGACTTTATATGACAAGACTTAAAAGGGTTGTTTTAAGGGTTGTGTATTGTTTAATGATAACCTCTATAATGATTGGCTTAGTAAGCATTTGAGACTAATTCTTTGAATTGAAATTACTTTTATGTTTATCAGTGCAAAGATTTTTTTACACTCATCAAATTATATAAACAAGAACACATCTTATGAACAAAATGTCCAAATCACATTAACAATAATGATTTGACACACTACTTTTGTTTATGCACATCTCCTTATTAAGGTAACTTGATTCCAGTTAAACATTTCTGGTGGAGCTCTATAATTAGTTGTATGTCAAAATCATTGATAAAACAGAGTAAAACTGAATCTCGGCCTAACCCATGAAAGCAAATAGAGTGGCTGAAATGAGTGAGAATCCAATTAGTATAGGATTCATACTGCCGAAACTTCCTGCAACACCTACATCAGTTGGTGGTGATTGAAGAGGTGACGGAGATGGAACGAGATCCAATAGTGGGAACTCCGATGGGCTAGGACTTGGCGGGATACCAGATGGAGGGATGCTGGGAGTGCGGGGACTTGGTGGGGTATCAGATGGTGGAATGCTTGAGGGGCTAGGACTTGGGATGTCTGATGGTGGAATTGGAGATGGTGGGACACTATCTGTTGGTGGAGTGCTCGAGGAACTGGGAGCCGGTGGGATGTCTGATGGCGGGGGACTTGGACTGTGTGGTGGGGTGAACCTCCAGGGCCTCCAACACTGCTATAGGTGAATTGCATACCACCAGCCGAACAATGATCAGAAATGGTGCAAATGAAGTATTTTAAGCCTGGTGATGTGAGAGTAATGGTAGTCTTCCCTCCAGTGTAGGGTGGGGTGGAAGCTATACAGGCATCATAGCCATCTTTGTCCACTACAGCTACATCATGAGTTGTATCATAGTTGAATACTGCAAAAAAAAAAACAGAGTGGGAACTTTTTATGGAGAAATGATCATGACAAAAATGTGTATCTTGCAAGAAGATATTAAGATGGGGTTTGAGAGAAAATTTATAACAAGTCATAGCTAATAAGTAAGCTAGCAATAGATTAGATTTTTAAGTTTAATGTTTAAGAATGTTTCTAAAATTATTTTCTTGATTGGTAAATTGGTTTTTTGAAACTCATAATACCAAAAAATATGAATTACAAAAAATAATGTATAATGCTTTATCTTTAAACTATTTTACTGTAACACCCTCAATTGATGATTGGTTGCTCATTAAAATCGTATTACACTAGTAATAATGTTAGCTTTATTATGGTCAAAATTAGAAAGACCAAGAAAACAATACTTCGAATCCTATAAGGCTATAACATCAATTGACGAGGCAAAACAATATTTTCGATTTAAAACATTTAGTATTCTAAGACCGGAAAAGTAAGAACTATAAAACTAATTTGAGAAGGTTCTTCACTCCTTAAAAACCTAAATCAAATTGAAGTAAACTGATTGCAAATTCAGATTTATGAATTTTTATGAAGTATTTGAAGGGAAAAAAACATAATAAACATTTTGAAATGTGCAAACCCAACTTACTCAATTTGTCACCAACTACAAATTTTTTACCAGCAGCCCACTCAGTGTAGTCTACCAATATGTCCAACCAGCCATTCTTATCTCCGACAACATGATCAGCAGCATGGACTGCAGAGATACAAAGAAGAAATGAAACAAGTAACTCTGCCTTGCCCATTTCCAATTTACTTGTAGGAGCCCTTTTTGCTCAAACAACTATATAACCAATGAATAATGTATAATGTTTCTATCAACGTGAGTGGATGTTATATAGCATACTATATATACCAAAGTCAATGAATAAATAGTTATTATATAATGCATCATGCTAGCATGTAATAACTTGCAAATCCTTGTTGAATTGATATAATCATATATTTCAACAATATGCAAGGACGACGGGCAACACTGTGCAATGTTGGTTACAACGAGTTTGCTGTTTGATACACATGTATTTAAAAAAACTCGATTTTACTAGATATGAAAAACATGTTTCCCAACAAAATATGAGTTATATTCGTAAGTGTATGAAATGCTGAATATTTCCAGTCCTGTATTTTACTAACCGTAGACGGTGAAAATTTATTAAATAATAATTAAAATAATTAAGATGACTTAATCAAATTAATTAAATCGAGCCACTAAAAAAATGCCACGTGGCTAGGGTTCTCGATCGAACCTTAAATTTAATGCTGAGAATCCTCGTGCGAACAAGAGTTTCCGGGGAAAATAGCCCAATTAAAATTTCATTAATTTAGGGTTTAAATGATTTTGCTTCTAACTTGAAGAATTATTAACGTTTTGTCTTGCAGGTAATTCCACCTCCCCATTGCCAGCTACTGGTTTTTCGACCACGTGTGAAGTGTTTATACTTTGGTGTTTTTTGTGTCTTTCTAATGAGAATGGGATGGAATTTCGAAAATATAGAGTATTTATAGGCCTTTGAATATTCAGGAAAGCAAAAGGACACGATTATTCATAAATCTTGTATGAACACGCAGAAAATGCAGGTTTGATTAAATCAGTTACGATATAAGAAATACACTAAATGTTAGGTCCACATAGGCTGGATTCGAGGTAGGAAGCAGTATTAAAGCCCTTGTTTGCTCGTCGGTATCTTGACAAGGTCGGGACGTCCCACCTTTATGCCGATCATCACTACGATGTAATTCATGGGTTCTTTGTGATGACTATAAGGCTTTGAAGTGAGTAAATCTCGCTGGTCATACTGACGGCAATTTGCTAAAGCCGTTGTACTGTTATAAGATTAAAGTGAGGCTAAAATACCACTAAGTCTCTCCGTTCACGACAACAAAATTTGCTAAAGCCGATGTAGTACAAGCAAAGCGTACATTTTCTTCAACAACTTGCTATCCTCCTTAGCGGCTTAAGGCTTAGAGATACATCCACGATCAAGTCTATTAAGGGAACCATGTAACCTCTTAGCTACAAATTAAGAACAAATGGCATGGGCGCTAAGTCCACAAGAAATAGTAGCACAATTACACAGTCCACTTGGGTATATCCTTGAGTCCCGCCCATGAAGGTGAAGACCCACATGCAAGACACTTAGATGAAATTACATCAGGTCGGCCTAGGATGGAGATCGAGTCGAAGACCCAAGATCGAGTTCATACAACCCGACAAGGGAATAATTGCTTTAAGGAGGCTTCGGCTGGGACCATATCCAAGTCGGGCGGTCCCGAGTCCCTCCATCGAGACTGGGAGACATATCGGCTTATATAGAGCTTACATCCACGATCGGCTCGTCAGGAGTTGTCGAGCCAGTAAGGCTCAGAAATGACAGGCTGTTTTTAGCTCCTACTCGAATCAAGTCAAGTCAAGCAAGCCAAGCATCTCTCACAAATCGTCGACAAGCGCAACTGGGATCTATAGTTTAGGCAGGCCGAATCCTCCCAGGAGTTGATAAAACACACACACCTGCTTGAGAATTTTCCCACATAGTAAATTTTATTTGTACCCACATAAGCAGAACATAAAAATTTCTTCTTGCATTGCACTAACATTGATGATATGGTATGAGTCACCTTTAAATCTCTTGTGTTTTGAAAAAGTATGTAGAAAATAATTGATTCACATATGTAATTTTTATAACTTTTGATAGAAACTAATTATATACTTTAAAAGAGAGTAAATAAAGGAAGATTTAAATAAAAGTTACATATGAGTAAATAATTTATCAAAATACGAGGGATCTAAGGTTTAACTTGATAGAAAACACGAGTTGAATAATCCATATAGTTGATACACGTACTGTAAATAATTAATACACATATGTAAATTTTATTTGATTGTTTGGTGATTATCTATATGTTGTGCCATCCATATGAAATGGTTGTCATGCATTGACCTTCACTGTATATATCTACAAAAATATTATGGCGATGGTTATGATAATGTAAGTAGTTGGCGCCCATAACTGTTTACAGGAAATAAACTATGGAAGAAGAATGTGGATTACTCATTTAAAATTGTGGTCAACCATCCTTGCTAATAAACAATATGGGTAGTAGTGATACATTTTTGGGTGAATTTAGAAAATAGGGTATTTAGCCTTGCTATTAAATTTTATAGAAACTAATTACAAGATCATTTGGTTCTCAACTAATATTAGATGTTTATTTTGTGAATTTATTTGATACTTCTATTAACACTTTTAATTCAACTGAAAATACTTGAGAGCGTGCGATCTCTTGCGACATGCAATCGATTTCTCAAATATTTGATACATTTTTTATATTTAATTCGAAATCGTTCTAAAACTATGTAAAAAATTACACTTTTGAATTTTTTTAATTAATATTTGTATTTTTTGAATTGATACTTTGATCACAAATAACTCTTTAAATATAATATAAAACATTATACTAAAATACGATGTACATAGAGAAATACTATACGAAACTGATATGTCCATAGAGAGACACAAATATTACTTTAATAATTAGATGTCTTCTGACTAAATGTATTGGCAGATTGATCCTTGATATAGTATCATCAATTATTTTGATTTTATATCGTAAGTTAAATTGGTATGATTTAAAAAGTATAATTTAAAATTTTGATCTGATATCTAAAATTCATATTTGCATGAATTAAAATAACATCTTTTAATAATAATAATAATAATTCTACTAAAATCATAGGAATATTTAACTATTACCTATTATAATAATTATAACAATTGTTCTACATAATAAAAAATAATAATAATAACAATAATAAAAATAATAAGTCTACAAAATATGATTGTAACTAACACCTATTATAATGAAGTATTAGTTAAATATTCCCTATGATTTTAGTAGAATCGCCAGGAATCTTTAACTAATACCTATTATATATTATAACGATTGTTCTACATAATAAAAAATAATAATAATAACAATAATAAAAATAATAAGTCTACAAAAATATGATTACTTAACTAGCACCTATTATAATAATAATATAATAATTATTCTACATAAAATATATTATTATTTACTTTAAAATTTTAAAAATTGAAAATGATATATGATGAGAAAATCATATTTGATGAAAGGAGTACTAAATTAATAATATATAACATATGAGAGAATATTCTTGTAGATTGAATCGTAGAAAATTATAAATGCAAATTGAGCAAAAATAATTGTGTTATTGATAAATACCTTTGAATCATTAAACATGCGTTGAAGATATTAAATAAGCAAAGTTAATTAAAAGAATGGGATCGTGACAATTACAAAAGTATATATGTCAAATGTATATGATGTATCATCCTCAATAAAATACGTATGTGTTGATGATTCATTCAATTGATAATCTTACATATGCAAGTATAATATATGATGGATACTTAATACTATCTTCGTTTTTTATTTGACATTTCATATATAAATTGAAACTTTTAACCATTAATTACTAATTACTTATTATTTTAATAAATATAAAAGTTATATCATTAGGATTCGTCTTTTAAAAATGATTTCATAATATTATTTTCTAAATAATTTTTGAACATATAATTAAGGAAATAATTGATAGTTAAAGTTTCCGCTATCGATATATGAAAACCTCAAATAAAAAATGGAGGGAGCAGCCATTGAGTATTCACATTAAATTTCCGTAACTTTTAGATTTTTAGATAGAAGGGTGATTTAGTAATTAATAATATAAAAATGGAAGAAACACAACCCTTATTCACACTTTTATATATACTTTTATATATGTTGTTTAGTGATGAATTGTACTTCTTATTCGAAGGATTGTGATAGGGATGGCGTGTATATATAGCTATAATAACTATGGTGCTTGATAAATATGAATGAATTTGCATTACATGTCAAGAATTTTTTTTTAATAAAAATTAATTATACTCTAAAGTTGAATTTTCTTATATGGAGTCCAACTCCTAACATGTGAAGATTAAACGTGTTTGGCTTGAATCGATTTAAATCAAATCACTTCCAAATTAGACCAAATTAAACCATATGTATGACCATCTGTAACTCTTAGCGGAAAACTCGTGAGCAATGAAAAAATGTGTGGAGAATATGTGATAACTTTTAGAGTTCAATAAATCAAATCTAATAATTCATTATGAAAAGTGTAATCGTATACTTTAACTATCACTTGTTAGTACAACCGTCAACAACACAATAGTGACTCGACACTAAAGCAAATAAATGAAAGCCGAAGCGAAAGTAAAAATACACAATACGGTAACCCAGGTTCGGTGTTAATGTAGCGCTTTGATGCGGAGGCGGCTTGTCGAGGAATGATTCAGCATGATACGAGAATTACAAATAAGGACTTATACGAATGCTCCCCGTTCTTCTTCGTCCCTAATGCTCTATCTCGATGTACAAGTCCGGGCTCCTCTTGACTTCAATACTTTATCCTCCAGCTCCGGCACTCTTATCCAGTATGTGTCGACTACGATTATGTCGATGCCAAGCGAAATTTGTTGTAACGAGTGTGTAACGGTTGTGCAATCTAAAGGAGTTTATAGAACACTCCGTATATTCAGCCTACAATAAAATAAACTCTCAAAGTTCTATTGCCTCACAAAATACAATGCAGAATTCTCTCTTGTTTTTGGTTATCTCTAGGTCTGCACGAGAGGCCTTTATATAGTGTAGGCACAAACAAGTTTATGGAAATACCTTCCATAAATAAAACTTCCATCTTGTAAAATATTCAATGTATTCAGTCTTCTTTCCTTCTTTATTTTAGATGTGTGAATCTTCCTACTTGATGCCCAAATAATTTGTTTTTCATTAAACAAGTCATATCACACGAGAACTTTTCATAATAGGAAACACACAATCTTCCATGAGAAATATTCTTAGGCCTCAATTCTTTACCAAGCTGTTAGAAGCGATTGGTCTAACATCGCGAAATACTTGGCCAATTTTCATGCACTAACAAACTCACAATTTGGGTAAGTTTTTCACGACAAATCTCTTGAGAAACAAACTTTGAAACGTCTCAAATGGACAAGTTAATTATGTGTCACTAAAGTAGACATAAGTTAACACGGGGTCTAATGTTGAGATTATGTCATCATGTACATAATCATAAGAAAACTGATATTTATTTCCATGCACTATAGAATTACAATTTATTGTATGTATAGTATCTTCATTATGAAGTATAAAAGGTGGAAGTAAATATATGACTTGAATATATTCAAGTGGCTCCTTAGGAGATACCAATCCAATATTAGAATCCTTCGGTTATATCAGGAATATTATGTGATAATTCCTGATGCATTGCTAACGTCTAATGTAAAAAGACATGATGTTATGAATAAATTATACTCTAATAGATGACTTAAGGTCATATGAGTGAAATAAGTGGAATACGTAGGTCAGTATATAGCTTCGCTCTATTTTACCCCATACAGATGGTGATTCATTAGAAGTAAGAAACGTAATTTCATTAAATGAACATATAGTCATAAATGAATCAAACATTTGGCTTAGACCAAGTTGAATGTATTCATTGGTTGACTATGCACATGTCTATTTCAAACTTTTTCCTTATTGATTACCCACGTGTTATAACATCATGTATTTAAATGAAGTGATCAAAAGAATGTTCATAAATGTGATCGAGTGATGATGGATACTTGACATTGTTGTTAGTTCATCTCAAATGAGAATAAGAAAGGAAAAGCGATTATACTATCAATATCAAAGTTGCAAACTTGAGGTACACTATAATGGAGGTAGAACCTTCATCTTGATATTTTGATTGAAATCAAAAGGGTCAAAGTAAAAGATGAACCTTGAGTTCCTTAAAAGAGTTGAGTGGGGTCTGACTACACATAATGTTTTGTACATTGAGTGCTAAAGAGAATTTCTATTACAACCTTGAAAGGTATAATAGTAATTTATTCTTATACATCACATAAGCCCGATTACGTATATAAAGGCTTATGCTATAGTATTAGTCACGAAATATAAGCTTAGATGACATGCACTTGTTAATTTATAATTCGTCTAAAAGCTTGAGGTGATTAAAATCTATGATAGATTAAATTCTATGATAGACAGATTCTCTTATTGACAAGACAATTCTCTATTAGAGGTCCGTTCTCACAAGTAAGGACCTCACGTGATTGAGAGTGGTTGGAATCTATTACATGGTAATATGATTCACCATATCATGTGTTATACATCGCCGCCCATGACATATACGATTCCCTTGAGTGGAATTGTGGGGGTTTTTACTAAAGGTATTGACGGTCGGAATATATTGTAGTAACTTTAAAAGAGAATAAAGGTAACTATAATTCACAATCATCGATTGTTGATGCTTCACAGGCGAATGTGAGAATAGTATCATGGACAATTGTCCCATGTGGAACACTGTTAGCCAATCATGAATGGGGCTGAGTCTAGTATACTCGGAGAGTAAATTAAAGAAGCTTGAACTTCAAATATTCTACAGCATTGTAAGGTCAATTTGTATTGTTGGTAATGTTATTGAATAATAATAGGTAAAATAAGATAAGATGTGTTTTAGCTGCCTTAAATTATGTTGTAAACACACTTGATGATAACCCCCGAGAAAAATGGCTAACTACCATAAAAAATGCAAAAGGCATAGTCTTTTATATATACCAAAATGGGGGTTTCACCCTTGTTAAATAGCAGTAGGGTTCGACCAATTAGTGTAAGTGGATGTTGAGAAAAGAAATTGGACCCGGAAGGTAATGTAATCACGATTTTCAAGGCAAATCTTGTGGCAAAGGCTTAAACCCCATTTTATCCTTGTATATATGACCATATCGAGAATAATCTTAGCCATTATTTGGGATTCCATAGTTGAAATAGAAGCCGAGATGGATGCTTAAAAACTACTTGTAACTAACTTTCTAGTTAAGGGGCGTGATTATAATAATTTCCTTCAGTTTCATGTCCTAAAGGACCTAAAAATTCATGTAAGCTTAAGGATCCACGTGTGGACTTGGCGCAATCTCGGAGTTGATCCCCATTATTACGTGATTAAATCAAAGTTTGATTTGACGAGGGTCGAAGAATAAAATTTGAGCGATGCAAAGGTTTTTGTGAGAGCTAGTTCATTTATCTTCCGAAATAAGTTAGCGATTGATTGAGCAAGGTAATTTCTTGTTTATAATCTAATTATTAACTTCACGTTATATGAATCGTAATTTATTTGTATAGTCGTTATTTGTCACATTTGGTTGAAAAAATAAATCCCAAGAGCAAAGTCTGAAGTTTCTATAGAGGTAACTTTGTAAGTATTGGCAAAGAACCTCTTCAAGTCTAGAAAGCATTAAGATAGCCGACCCTACTGGTCGGATATTGATGGTTTGGGGCAAGCAGCATTTGATGACCCAGCGCATGAGTATTGGCCCGATGATCGATTTTCTTAGATCTTGAGCTTGTAAGTCTAATCAATGTTTATAGGCTATCAATTTGTATAAGCGGGAGGCTGGTTTTGACCACTACAAAATCATAAGAAGATATGTATATACGTGTCCTACAATTTTTTTAGAGCTGTTAAAGTTTAGCGACTCTTGAACCTAGCATTATATAACTATCTATGTTATATGGTGTGTGCTTTGACTATGTCAAGCGTCTGGTTTTAAGCGGGGATATAGCGGCATATGTTAGGTGACACGATAAGTATAGCGATGAATGTTGATATATTGTAGAGTTTGTCCACCTTGATATACATGGTAGATGTGAACCTACCGGAGAATCGTGGTTGATTATGCGCGCCCGATGTTGTCGGTTTATCGGTATGGTTTCATAAATTCAGTTAAAGAAATTTGTGGGTGTTTTCATGGCCAGCGCTTCTTATGGTTAACTGTGGTAGAGATCGTGAGACAAAGGAATGTAAGTAATCATCCAAGGAGCAAGTGAGAGTGGTGGGAAATCAATAGTTATTGGTTTCGTTAACAAGTAATACACACTTAACAATAGGAGAACTGAAAATTACATCATGGTTCCATGTGATCGATGCCGAGTCACATACAATGTGCCTCTTGAGGCGACCATGGATGCGATAAGCGGTAATGCGGTTCCTCGGAGCCTACATCGATTCTTTTTGATGCTGCCAAAGTAGCCCAGAAAGAGCGATTAAAGGCGTGAAAATCTTCACGATTAGAAGAATCACACTTTGCGAGGCCAAATACTATCAAAAGAAGAAGGTCGAGCCGAGCAAAGCCTTAAACGCCCAGTCGAGTCTTGATCCTTCCCCAACGACTGACGGACTACTTAAAAGCGTTAGAAAGGGCTACATTTATACCATGACCTAGGCTGGAAAAAGGTAGCCTCGGAAACACCTTTAAAAGGTTTTGTTACCACCAGCCAGTGGTTCAAAAATCGACGGACCAAAAGAAAACATGACTTATAAGTTTAAAGCGGATATGACCACTAAAGAAGAGCAAACCCAGGAGAATTGCCACGAAATACCTTGTCTAAATGAAATGCGAGAAAATGTTAGAAGCAAAAGGGCATACTAAGTCCAAAAGTCCATATTTGGACTGAGATATGTTCACGTCCTCGCGGGTCCTAATCAAGCGGGTAAAACTACCACATCTCCATGGTAGAAGAATTGTAGCGACCCGCCCAGTCGGCGCCACGTGTGAGAGTCATTATAATCGAACACGAATTACCAAAAGCCTTAGATGGGCGACTCGGTTTAAAACTACTCGTTTCCTTCAAAATATGATTACATATAATATTTCAAAATAATCACGGTTAAAAATTTACAATCCATCGGGTGATATCAACAACTTGACTCCATATATATCTGACATATCCCAAAATAAATATAGTAATGCCCGGCGAACTACAAAAGGAAATGAGAATGCGTACTCGAATACAAAGCCAACAGCGCCGACAAGGCTAAAGTTTGAAAATAAGTACAACGTCAAAATGTTGACAACACATCAAAAATCAATTTGTGAGGATCTGCCGCGATGCTCACTGGCCCTCGGGAACAGAGCTACTCAGCGGCCTCTGGCTCAAGTAGCCGTCTCAGAGCTGGCACAAATGAAATGCCGCCCAAAGCGAAAGGGGGTGTAAGCATGAAGCTTAGTGAAACTTAACACGGGGTGAAGCTTAAAACCATACGCCCACGGCCACTTGTGAGTAACATAGGAATTAGAAATCTTGGCGTATATATATAGATATATATGAGGACTTCAGTAGGCCATAATTATACAAAGAAAATTCTAAATGCGTCACATGGCATAACATAGAACATAGGGTCTCAATAATGGAATACAACTCCTTTGAATAAAATCACGCTGAGAACCACACGTGAAATTACGGTCGAGACCATGAAACTATACTCACAGTCATTGATACATAAATCGACTAGATACCGTCAGTTCAATCACGATGCGCATAAGCTGACCGTCGATCTACAACACTCTTATATCGAAGTATAAAGGCGATAACCAGCGCTCTTACCGAAGTATAAGGCGATACATACTTATTTCTTATACCGGCGTATAAAGGCGTCTGGCAGCTGCTTATACCGGCGTATAAAGGCCCCGTCTGTAGCAGCTCTTATACCGTGTATAAGGCGATACACAACGCTCTTATACCGGCGATATAAAGCTGATAAACAAACGCTCTTATACCGGCGTATAAGGCGATAAACAACGCTCTTATACCGGCGTATAAAGGCGATAAGCAACGCTATCTGACGTATAAAGGCGATAAACAACGCTACAAGAGCCACCTAACTATAACCATCCAATTCTAGAGGTCATATCCTAATACTCAAGTCACCTCAAGACATACATAACTCTAACCATCACCTCTCAATAACCATCTACTCTACTCCCAAGCAATATCAGCCTTGCGGCTAAAACATCTCCTTGTCGTAAGTCAAAACCTGATCGCCGACAAGGCCTGAGAAACTCTAGAATTACAAGGCCACGGGGAACACTTGATAATGACAAGGCCACAAAATCAGAAATACAAGTTGGGAGTTCAAGCTATTGCCTGAGCAATCTTGGCGCCACATAATATAATCACATAATCATATCATGGGCATTTCCTTTTAAAATGAATCACACATAATCATACATGATTATGTATCACCGTTCTCACGTAATCATAAAAACAATGACATGCCACATCATTCTCACATAATCGTACCACAATAACATGTTCACACAATTTAAAATGAAATGCGTGGGTAGCATGCGATGAGATAAGTACTAAAAGCCTCACTAGCTATCACGAAGTCCTCGGGAAGAGCAGCGATCACGGGCGATTGCCCACTTCCAGCGGTCGAGGCCTAACAACACCGAAGAGCGCACACCGGGGAACTAATACCGAAATTACGTTCTAGAATAAACATTGCCAAATCTAATCGGGCGATTTCATGATCTAACATGACGGGTAACTATCGAATTATAATCCCATCGGACACAACCAATCGATCCCCATTAAATTCCATACCGTTACTTTATCTCATTACAAATCAACTTATAAATCATTCTAGTTAATCGAAGCCGGGTCCACTGATGCTGATACGTACTCCAATATCAATTCATTTCGACTTGGAATTAACACTTTTTATGACCTAACTCCCGCTGTCGATTTTAAATCACCGATTTAACATCACAACAACTCTGATAAAGGTCCCAATTAAACTCCCTACACATTTAAAAGTCTTATAAAATATCACCCCCAAAAGTCACTTGAAAACCTAAAAAAGTCAACTCGGCATACTTGCGTCACCAAAGCTTGACCTACAAATCATGAATTCATCACTTATATACGTCATGAACCCATAACTAACTAAGATTCATCATAAAAATTGAATTATGGAAAAAAGTCAGCGAGAAGTCAACCTCAAAATCAACCAAACTCTACTTTCTTGCCTCGAAATCGTGGGAAAAGATGTTGGGAAAGCACTTAACAATCGACTTGAGGATGTTTATACGCAACAAAGTGAAGAATCGGAAGAGAAAAATTTTTGTTTTCTTTCCCCAAGAGAGGTCTCGGCCCAAATGAAGAAAGATGAAGAAAATTTGTGATATTTTGGTGAATAGTGATGATAAGGATGAAATTTAGGTTACTTAACCTGAGTCACGAAAACGCCCACGGAAAGCGAGCGAATCGGAGTTATCGGACAAGCTAGCAGTCTAACTTAACTCGAATTGCCCCGGTTATTCCTACTAGAATTATAAATGTAATTCGGCTCAAATAATTTACAAAATAATATTATCGCCGAAATTATTTATATCACGGGTCCGTCACCGGCAGAAAAATTTAAATTTTTTTTTTTTCGGCGTAGTGGGTTATTACAAGAATCCTCTACCGAAGGCGAGAGAAAATAAAGAAAGTTACTCTTTACGGGAGGCGTGAGCAAGAACAAAAAGCCACTATCTGGTCCAGAGGAGATCATCTTGACAATTTGAGGCGAGTTGGGGCGAGTCGATCAAAGGAAATCTATCTTTGACAGACTCGGAAATCCGGCTCCTAAAAGACATGAAGAAGAGGAAGAAAGCTTAGCCTCATGCTTCAACATATGAAAGAAGAGACGAGGCATCTTTGGACGAGTGCTTCATAGCGATCGAGGTCTTCATCCTTGAGAAGTAATGAAGGAAAGTTTATATTGACCTCCCGTCATATGGAAGGACTAGAGGCGGGGAATGTGGTGCATGAATTCAAAGACCTGGCACTTTGAACACGGGTATTCTCTAGAGGGAGGTGAGGAACTAGAAATCACGTTACTTCTATGAAGCGAGACGCCTCGGAATACTCGGGGAAGTGACCAGCAAATGGCATCTTGGGCCGAGTTCCTCGATCGACACAGCTTGACCCGATTATATAAGTACATCCACGAGCAAACACTGTGGAATGACATCATACCTAGAAGTAGAATGGGCGCACAGGTATGAAAATCAACACGACCTACTCACGACGAGAAGGGTTGGAATTTCATGAACAAAAGAAGAGGGCATTCGGATAGAGCTACGCTTCCCCAGCTTCGGCAAACAAGTAAAGGTCTCAAATCCAGAAGGCGATAAGGCCAAATTTTGTCCACCTTTCCGTCTTATCGGTGATAAAGACCACAAAACGGGATAATTGATATATGAACCGGGGATACAAGTGTTATGCGTGGTATTTCCCTAAGGAGCTAGGCGTACAGCTAAATCTACAATACCATTTTGAAAATACTCGTCTGGGGCCAGACGGAGTGACATCTAAACGAGTTCCTCAAGAAGCGCAGAACAACCCGGTCGAGATCCATCGTCCTCGGGAGAGAGAGAAATGTCGGCTTCTTGCACAACCTGATGCAGCCATGACCCCTCAAAGGGCATTCGATGCATCTGTTGGAAATCAATGAAAATTGATTCCCCTTTATTATGCCCTTTGCGACAATTGTGTATCAATTCATTTACGGATTGGTTAAATGTGATTACTGGAACTTAGTGTTCACCTTAGTAATTGTATATTACTAGTGTGGGTTCTCATGATAATTTAAGGGGTTATGAGCGATTGCTAGATTTTACTCATTAATCGTTATAATAATAGTAATTGGTCAATTATTATTATACAACTTCTAATATCACAATGCAGAAGGTCAGCGCATCTGATGATATTGAATTATATTTCATGCATGAAATTCACTTGAGATTTGTATATTGAGAAATGTATCTCTCAATATTTATATATTTGATAAATATATATTGATGAACATCAATTGAAGTTAAACTTCTTGAAGTTTAATCAATTAAGCAATTGAAATTGATGAATAACCCGATAAGTTGACCGATAGTGACTCATTAGTATTTTAATTGACTTGTTAAGTTAAATTAAAATGGAACAACTTTTCGCTAGTAACTCATTATTTGATTGGAAGCCATAGCGGTCTAATTAAGTTAGCAGAGTTAAGCGTTTCTTGGGGTTAAGTAGCGGGTAAAATTGGCAAATGGTATTTAAAAGAGGAAGAGAGAGACAAAGTTTTTCATTTCATGAAAATGAAACCTTGCCTCCACCTAGAATAACGCCCCCCTCCCTAAGAAATGGAAGAGAATTTCTCTTCCATTTTGTTCCCTATGACTTCTAGCAGTTCAAGTCTACAGTTGATTCCCTCGTTAGCGTAATGCAATCCCAAGAGGGACATCGTTTTGGTGTTGGACAGAGGGGTGGAGAGAGGTTTCTCAAGACATTCACGAGGCATCTTACAGGAGTTGGTTTCATTTAATTAGCAATGCATGGCAGC